>CANUEP010113418.1:0-17597 GCA_947857235.1 Jatropha podagrica | reverse complement strand
TCCAAAAATAGTAAAGAAAATATTAACTATGCACCGTAATTTTTCCGGACTAAAATAATACCAAGTCCCGGACCGATGGTACTATTCACAGACCGGTAAATTACTATTACCGACACTAAAAGAAAATCAGTCTGTTACATGCAAGTTAGGCCTACTTTGATTCAACAGATTCAGGAAGCTCAGATTAAGGATCAGAAGGTTACCAAGTGGAAAGATTTGGTTCGAGATGGTAAGAAGAAAGGCTTTGTAATTAAAGAAGATGGATGTCTATACTTTGGTGATTAGATTTATGTATCAAAGATTTTGAAATTGACGAAGAGTATCATGGAAGAAGTCATAGCAGTCCATATGCCATACATCCATGTAGTAATAAGATGTACTAAGATTTGAGAGTGCATTACTGGTAGCTAGCTATGAAGAGAGATGCTACAGACTTTATGACCAGGTGTCTGACTTATCCGCAAATGAAAGCAAAACATTAGGTTTCGTCAGGTTTGATGCATCGTATTTTGATTCTTGAGTGGAAATGGGATAGAATAATGATGGACTTTGTGTTTGATTTGCCACTTTCTCAAAGGAAGAAAGATGCCATTTGGGTAATAGTTGATTGACTAAGTCAGCAAATTTTCTTCCTGTAAGGAGAAATTTCTATCTTGATTAGTATGCACAACTATATATTGATGAGATAGTTTGATCGCATGGTGTTCCTTCATCCATCATTTCTGACTAGAATTCGAGGTTTACTTCAAGTTTTGGAAGAAATTGCATGAGGTGATGGGTACTAAATTGTATTTTAGTATGACTTTTAATCCATAGACAGATGGGAAGTTAGAATGTGTAATATAGATTCTGGAAGATATGCTTGGAGCGTGAGTCATTGATTTTGAGGCTAGTTGGGAGATGTACATAAAGTTGGTAGAGTTTGCCTATAATAACAGTTACCAATTGAGTATTAGTATGGCCCCATTTGAGGCTTTGTAGAACAGAAAATGAAGGGTTCCACTTTGCTGGTTTGAGCTTAGTGAGGGTAAGATAGTTGGACTAGAGATACTTTGCGAGATAGAAGAGAAGGTGACTTTGATTAAAGATAGGCTGAAGGCTGCGTCTGATCCATAGAAAGCATATGCAGATTTGAAAAGGAAGGATATCGAGTATGGAGTTTAATGTGATACAGTTCTAATTGCACCTAGATATTTGAGATTGGGATTTGATTTTCAAAATATGAGTTTTTGATTATTGTTAAGTATTATTAAAAAAGGGATTATTTAAAATATAATTTCAAATATACATATTTGATATCCATTTATAGATATTTTATTAAATGGGTCTTTGTTAAACTAGTGGGCTTATATGATATGGGCCATTTTGTGTAATAATAATTAAAAAACTAATTTATTACCCCAATCTAAGAAGAGTTGTCAACACTCTCGTTTGAGAGGAGAGTGCCGGCATCTTCATAAACACACACATAAGAGAGAAGAGAAAGAGAGAGAAAGAAGAAGAAGCTCATCTCCCATTCATACAACTTCCACCATTAAATCTGCAATCAAATAACAAGTTGAGAGAGTCAGTAATATTAGAGTAGTAAACTAGGCTAAAGGATTAATGTGCAATTGGGTTGTGATCATTGAAGGCATTCCATAATCAAGGTAAGCTTCCATTTTTACAATCCATATGTTATTCTCTAATCTAATTATATTTTTGAAGTTAGCATTGTTAGGAGATTACGAATCCCTAATGGTTGATTGTGATGTTTTGTTTTGGTTTTCATGCCCATAGAGAAGGGTGAACCTTCTAAGGTTGACAAGGGCAAAAGGAAGGCATAATTATGAAGTTGGGTTTAATATTGTGTGATTTTGAGGTTAGTAGTCTACAAATATATGTTTAGTTTGATTTCATTTCATAAACACTCTCTTCTCTCAATTATTGATTTTAAGAATTTATGTTTTAAGTGTTAAACTGAGGATTTCGAATGAATTGCTTGAATGAATAGAGTTCGATGTTAAATGTGTTCTTAGGTCGATTTTAAAGTTATATTTTGACCTTTCTCATTTTCCACCTACATTTGACCATTAAAGTTGTAGCTCTACTTCTTAGCTTTCCAATGCATCCTCTTATGTCAAATTTGGATACTTACAGCTCAATTTATGAATCTAATAACAAAACCGATTCTCGCACACGCAGCCTGTGCTATGTACTGACCTGTGTGTGTGCTGAAACTGGTCTTCTAGCTCAGCCATGCTATGTAGCATGCCCAGCCTATGCTTCCTACTTACTATATGTATGATATATGCCCTTCTAGCATGGCCATGATGTCTAGCATGCCTTACCTGTGCTCTTCAGTGTCCCCTTCAATGTTATGTTCTGTTTTTGACCTTCTAATGATGCCTAAACCCTCTAAATTCATACTTAATGTATCTATGATGTGGTTTTCCCTAGAATATTCTTCAAATGAGACTAAAATATCATATGAACATCAACGAAAAATACATAAGATATGAACCATGTTTAGTGATTTTAATTGAGAATTATAACTTAATTGAGTTAACTTTGATTTAGTATTATACTATGAAAACAAATTAGGGATATTGGTTAATTGGTTATGATTTGATGAATTGTTTGTCCGAATAATCTATTGAAGTCCAATGCTATGCATTATGTGATTTCAAGTTGGAAAAAACTTAGCTAAGGTGAGATTTGATTTTTCATATGCTATGAGCTAAACTTGACGTATGATATTATGCTTGCTTGCATAGTAAAATAGGTCGTTGGAAGACACACTAGAACTTTACTATTATGATGGTGACTTGCTTGACCTATGAACTACCATGAACTAAGTGTGTGCTTTTGAGTTGATAATACCAATTTGGAACTGTACCTTGGAAAACTAAATGCTATATGATAGCAACAAAATATGCATATATTTTACTATTTATTTTAATTAAATTTAGTATCATTTTGAATATTAAAATAATAATAAAAACCCATTTTGCATGGTTTTCTCTCTTTCTTAAATAATCATATAGACTACACGAATATTTACTGTTTTGAGCAAAAATGGACCACATATGACCCATTTGACATCAAATAAGGCTATTAAAGCATTATTAAACTTTAAGCCCAAGCCATGTCCTTGAAAAGACTAAAAAGTCCATGTCCAATGTTTATAAATTCAAAAGGAATGGTGAAAATTCGATCAAATGCGAACAGTTAAGAACCAAACGCGAAGTGAGCTGCAAAACGACCTCTCGCCAGACCGTTTGGATTGAAACGCCACAATTTTGACAGAAGCATTGAACCTAGCCTTGTGAGCTACCTCCTTCATCATTTTATATTGCCTTTTACATGGTGGAGAGTAGATTGGCAGGTCAATCGATGCAAGTTGACATAAGGAGACGTGGACTAATGAGAGCCTATCAATAAATCCACACAACAACTGAAGAAAAAAAGAAGCAGCTGCGTGGAGAAATTTGGACCAAGCAAATGAAGCTTCAAAATGATCTCCTACCTGGTCGTTTGAATTGAAACTGCAACGTTTTGTAGAAGCAATGCACCTGATTCAAATTTAAATGAATATTTTATCATTTCTTTTCTTCACATGGGTGGTGGAGGCAGGCTTTGCAGATCAAGTTGATCAAGTGGCTGACTTATGTGGACCAATGGGAATCAAGCAAGAAAGTCTATATAAAGGAGAATGAAAGAATGCAAAGGGGTTGATTGGTTGGACATTTTGAACTCCTCTTTGGCACTTGCTGCTGCAAGGAAGGAGAGAGAGGGATAAGTGGCCAATCACAACTTCAGCCAAGAAATTAAAAGGAGAGAGTTAGTATTTTAGTTAGTGTTATTGCAAATACAAAAGAAATGGAAATAAGTCAGTAGCAAGCTTGGACGTGGAGCTCTATGACAACCAGTTAAAGCCCTTGCGTTTGTAATCTATGGCTTTTATTCCCTTTGTGAATTTTATTTGTATTTATTTATTTGTAATAATGCTAGGCTAAATATTTGGATCTAGTTATGAGATTTATCTATTAATTTAAAATGCTACTTCGAATAAAATAATTTATGTTTTTATGTTTAATTTCTGATTTAATATGTTGAACTTAATGCCTATGGATATGTCAGGATCCCATATTTGCATGATATTAGATTTGTTTGAACAGACTGAAAGGTTGACAAATTAGATCAGATCTCACATATTAAATCTAGAATTTCTCTCTAGCACTAGAAATAGGCTAGGTTCTCTGAGGATAAAGAATTAACACAAAGCTTAATGAGTTAAAATTGTGCGAGGCTACAATAAATGGTAAATATGCATGGTTTTAATAGTCCTTCTGAGCTTGAAAGATGATTTTGGATAATTTAGGTTAGTTCTCCTTTAGGAATCGACATACCGTTTTAGACCATCTCAAGCCGTACGGTCGAAGCGGTCCAATTGAGCTTGAAAGATGATTTTGGGCATCATAAATTAATTATTCAGAGTCTGCACTAAAGGAGAATGAAAGAATGCAAAGGGGTTGATTGGTTGGACATTTTGAACTCCCCTTTGGCACTTGTTGCTGCAAGGAAGGAGAGAGAGGGATAAGTGGCCAATCACAACTTCAGCCAAGAAATTAAAAGGAGAGAGTCAGTATTTTAGTTAGTGTTATTGGAAATACAAAAGAAATGGAAAAAGGTTAGTAGCAAGCTTGGACGTGTAGCTCTATGACAACCAGTTAAAGACCCCGAGTTTGTAATCTATGGCTTTTATTCCCTTCGTGAATTTTATTTGTATTGATTTATTTGTAATAATGCTAGGCTAAATACTTGGATATAGTTATGGAATTTATCTATTAATTTAAAATGCGACTTCGAATAAAATAATTTATGTTGTATGTTTAATTCCTGATTTAATATGTTGAACTTAATGCCTACAGGATCCCATACTTGCATGATATTAGATCTATTTGAACAGATTGAAAGGTTGACAAATTGGATTGGATCTCACATATTAAACCTAGAATTTCTTTCTAGTGCTAGAAATAGGCTAGGTACTATGAGGATAAAGAATTAACACAAAGCTTAATGAGTTAAAATTGTGCGAGGCTACAATAAATGGTAGATATGCATAGTTTTAATAGCCCTTCTGAGCTCGAAAGAGGATTTTGGATAATTTAAGTTAGTTCTCCTTCAGGAATTGACATAATGTTTTAGACCATATCAAGTCGTATGGTCGAAGCGGTCCAATTGAGCTTGAAAGAGGATTTTGGGCATCACAAATTAATTATTCAGAGTTTACACCAATAATTAATAGAGACCCTATAACTAGACCAACTCTATAATTATTTGCTGAATATTTATCTTTTAATTATCTCTACTTGCTTATTTTATTTAGAATTTATTTATTTTAATTGCATCTTAGTTTAATCCAACTCCTTTTAATTTCGGTCTTCCTAATAATTGCCGAACATAATAAATTAATAGCCTATTCCCCAATCTCTGTGGGACGATAATCTTTTTTATTACTTGTATGACTCGTATAGTTGTGGAACACACTCTGAACTAGAGAGAGCCAGAGTGCGAACACTATACACTAGGTATGATTACTTACTTGCCATCTTGAGTGACATTGGACTAAGATATATGTGGATTAATGCTACCTTCACCAAGTGGCTTGAACTATCTATCTTATGTATGTGAGAATGAATGTTTTGGATTTTGTGGTCGTTACTTGAAAATGGAATTAAACTGAATCGATCTCAAAGAACTAATGGACTCTTACTTTGGTCTTAGTTGAGTAGTTGCTAGAATATGTTTATTTGATTCTAAAAATAAAGCATGCTATGAGATCTGATTTGGATTGCGCTATGAACATATGCCAAACACGTGGGTATCTTCAGGATGAGTGGACGCACTCTACTGATTCTATATCTAAAAGACTTTCTAAGTCCACTGTTAAAGGCTAACTAGCCAGTATTAGTCTGACTGTTATCAAACACTATTCTATTACCTGTTCTGCTTCTGTTTCTTCTAATTCACTATTAGGGCCCAATTAATTGAATTAATGATTAAGATGTTGATAACAATTATTATGAACAAATTTTTGCAACACGAGTTACCTATAGACTAATCTATATGTATATACAGTATGCAAATTATTATAATGAAATTCATATGGTTATATAGTATGCAAATTATTATAGAAAGACATAACTACTCGTACTATGAGATACTATTATAGCATGCAACATGCATACGTATGGCATGGTTTAGATGTTTAAATTATGTAATGAGCTCTTATGCAGTGCATGTCTTGTATATAAATGATATTGCATGATAGCTTGGGAAATAAGTTACCTTTGTGGACTATTGTAGCAGATGATATATATATATATATATATATATATATATATGTATATATGATGTGTACGGTTTCAATGAACCATACATGTATACTATGTGATTGCAAATATATATATTGTTGAGTACCAATGAGTTTTATATGCAGCGCGATATTTTTAACCCGCGTAGGTTGAAGACTTATTTTGCTGTGGATCGCGACTACCTATAGCCAAAGAGAGACTTTTATTTCTAGGTTGAGTGAGTCTTTACTACAAACTCGTGGCATGTGTTAGATTTAAAATAATGAGAGCATTGGTTTAATTGTGTGTGGCTTGTATTTTATCTAAGTAAAAATAATTTTATTCTTTAAATTGTTTGAGGATTTTTTATTTGTATCACGTGGACTTGGACTTTTATTTTGACATTTGACTTTTGATATCTTGAAATCTATTGAAGTTGGATTTGAGGATGGTTTCTCTTGAGATTTGTTTTATTGAATTGAAATATTGAATATGTGTAAAGGACTTCTGAGAACTTTACTATTACCTTCATAATGTTTTATTATTGGTTTGTTCATTTTTTTAATTGGATTTTCAAAGGGAACTTTTGCAATTTTCTATAGGATTTGCCTAAACTTTTTAGAAATGTTTGATGTGTTACCGCTACAACTTTCAAATGTTTTAAATTTTCCTCAAATTTTATAACCAAACTGTTTAGGTAGGTTTGGGTTACTATGACTTTCATTGTAGATTTTAAAGGAATTGTAAACTGAGCATTTAATTACTATATTATGTTTTTATTAATAATAGTTTTGTACTAATAAGCAAGCTTATACGTGCCTCTGGCACAAAGTGTGGCATCTGCTATCTGGTCTTATAAGGTCGAAAGGGGGCGTTACACATGCCATTAAATCTTGACTCGTGCATTGCTTCATTCTATCCAAAAGTCTTAAACCTAACCCGAGTTCTCTTATCTTACCAAAGTCTCAAAACATGACCTTGGCACCTTTGTCTACACAAAACCTCAAACTCTGAATTGAGTCACCAAACCAGTAGTGTGTGCTTTCAAAAACCTCTACAACAGTTGTATACTAATGCCACTTTCTTGTTTGCTTCTACTAGAGAATAACAACGACGATGGCTTGACATACTTATTTTAGAGCACTAATGGAAGAAATGCTCTGAGAATAAGAAATGCATTTCTAAACAATGTTTACTAAAAAACATATAATGAAAGTGCTCCTCCAAACTAGGCTGGGGGATCTAATGACGATCGGACTACTTGAGGGTCAGTTCCTGAGATAGGGGCCACTTCTAATGCCACTGCTATCCCAAACCACACAGGGGATGATTCTGCCTCTCCAGAGGTTAAAATATGATGGAGAAGATGGACTTCTTTGAAAAATTCCTTAAGAGCATCAAGAATTATAAGGACCTTATTATAGACTCTCTCCCACTCTTCCTAGAGGCCAAGCTACCTACCAAATTCAAGATGACTACCATGGAAAAATTTGATGGCACTACATGCCCCAAGACTCATCTTAAGATGTATGTAGGTGCCCTCACTCTCCTTGCTATAAGCAATGAGCTCCTTGCTTAGTTATTCCAGCAATCTCTCATTAGTGCCGCTCTCCATTAGTTTGTTGCCTTGGATAATGCCAAGAAGAAAACATGGGATGAGATTTTTAATGATTTAACCAGTAGTACCACTATAACGTGGAGGTTGATATTACTAGAAGGGACTTGGAGAGCACTAAACAAGGGGCCTGATAATTCTTCTCCTCGTTCCTTACAAGGTGGAGAGGCAAGGTTGCCTAAAAGCTTAACTGCCCTTTAGAGCAAGAACAGATTGACATCTTAGTTAAGAATTTGCTCCCATTTTACTAGAATCACTTGAGCACCCAGTACCTTCCAGACTTTAGGGCTCTTGTAACAGTCCATTTTTCAGAGTCATTCAGTGTCGGTAATAGTGATTTATCGGTCTGTGAATAGTACCATCGGTCTGGGACTTGAAATTATTTCAGTCCAAAAAAATTACTATGTGTATCTAATATTTTATTTAATATTTTTTAAGCATGTTTGCATAATTTAGGTGGATAGAAAATATTTTATGAATATTTTTGAAAAATTAAGGCATTTAATGAATAATGTTTTCTAGTGTAATATGTTAAGGAATAATTGAGGAATTATTTTCATGGAGTTAATTTAATTAACTGGTGGAGTTAAATAATAATTAGAAGGGAATTATTTGATGAATATTTAGAGTCATTGGATGAGAATACCTTGACTTGATCATAGCTATTCATTTGGCATATAATTAAGAAGCCAAATTTGACTTTTCTACTAAAAAGTTACCACTCATCAAGCAACAAATTCTCCTTCTTCTTCTTCTCCATGCCATTTTCCTCTCTTCCTTCCTCCATTTTCTCTCATTTCCTTACCTATAAACTTCACCAAAACACATAGTTTAAGCTTTGAAATAGGAAATAAACACTAATGGTCCGTTTGGAACAAATGAAAGATGGTTGTAGAATTCATTTATAAATGAATTCCAAGTAGAATTCATTTACAAGGAATTCATTTACAAATGAATTTGTCTTGTTTGGTATACTATAATTTAAACTAAGAAATTCAATTGAATTTCATAAAATTATATTTGGAATAAATTCTTAAATAAAAATTCATTTGTCTTTATTTTCTAAAATACCCTTGACATAATAATCTAATAAAAACAAATTATAAACATCAATTTATTATTTATTATATACAATATCATAACTTGTTATTTTTTACTAAGAAATAAATAATAAATTTCATATACTAATTAATTATATAAATATAATATATGAAATAATTATAACATTCATCATAAAAGTTATTTTTAATTTATATAAAATGTCTCTTCAACAAAAACTGTAGTTTCATATTAATAACTATGGAGTCCAAAAAGAAAAAAAAAATAAAACAACAGAAAAAAAGGAAATACTTCAATCCATAGCGGGATAGTTTTGTCAAATAAAGTTTAATGATTTATTATTATGATCAAGTTTGATAAAATAATTAAGTAAGATAAGTAAAAAAAAATTTAAAAATTGAATTTGTAGAAGAAGAGGGTAGTTTTGTTAAAAAAATTAGAGTGTTTAGTTTTGTGGAATATATTTGGAAATTTCACTAATTTTTTGGTGTAGTTATATTCAATTCCATGGAATTAAATTCCTAGAATTGAAATCTACATTTTTTTCATTCCAAACATAAAAATATGGATTTCTAAATGAATTCTACAAAATTTCATGGAATTCATTCATTCCAAACGGGCTCTAAGACTCAAGCTTAGGAGTAAGAATTTGAAGCTTTAAGTTAAGGAATTTGAGGCTCTACCAAGAACAAGTAAGTTGTGATATTTGATTTTAAGGATTTAATTAAGGAATTCATAGTATTTATATGTTAGATTATGTTTTAAATCATGCTTCATTCTCATCTTAAATCATTTCTTAATTCTAATGTGTATTTTTCCTACTTTGAAGAAGTGGGAGAACCCTCCATCAAAGGGAAGGAAAAAGCTAAAGAGTAGAGCTTTATAAGCTCCTTCAATCTTGTTAATAAGGTTTGTGCACTACTATTTCATTTCCCCTTCCATTTCCTTTAAGTTTCAATTTTTAGGTTTTTGAATGAAATTTTGAGAATTGTATGAATTATGTTGGGGAATGAGTATTTGAATGTTTCAACTTGATTTTTTATGATTCTTAAGCATGGTAGAATGTCTAAAAGGGAAGGGAAACCTTTCTTTCCCCTTTAACCAAGAGAGGTCGAACCTCCTTAGGAGGAGGAGCCCTTGGTTTTATTTTGTGCCTTTGTTTTCTTTTGTTTTAAATGTGTTCTTGAATGGTTTTTATTAAGATTAATGTGGTTATTTTGAAAAGAAACATTCTCCTTTTTGATTTGGAAGAGTGGTTGAACCTTGGTTAGTTGAAGGACACTATGCTTTCTTTGATTTTTAAGTTTGATTTTCACTTAAATGAGCTTGTTAATAAATAAATTAATAATGGGTAAAACCTCTTTCTTGTATTTCAATGTTTAAGGGTTTTGTCAAAATTTAAAAAAGGTTTGAATGTGAAAAAGTTGAGTTTTAAGACTAAATGTTTTTAAGTGATATGTTTAAAGCTTGGTTTAAGTACTTTTAGCTTGAATTATGGTGTTTTAAAGAAGGAAATTCTTTCCCTTTCTTTTTGATGACCTAAAGAGGCTGAACCACCCTAAGATGGTAAGGCATGTTTTTGTCATTTAAATATTGATTTTTAAGTGTTGTAAGCTATGTATATATATGTATTAAGAAAGTATGATTTTGGTTTGGAACATAAGAAAGCTTTGATGAATATTTACAAATTGTACGTTAAGAAATTTTGGAATAATAAGTGTTAAGTTATGAAACGTTTTGCTAAGTACTTATGTATAAGAAATAAGATTATTTGTGAAAGAATAACTTTGATTTGGGCTCTACTATGCATGATTGAAATGTAGTAAGATGAGATTGATTCCGATATGTGAGCATGCTGGGCTTATCAGGCCATTCTGTTATATGAAAGTTATGATCATATGCTAGGGTTATCAACCCTTCTGAATAAGCGGACACACTTATTATTATGTGGTGGCGCTTTCACAGGCCACAATTATATGATTTAGAATTCGAATCTATTTATATTTCTTCATGTATATATATGAGCCCTTAACTAAGAGTGAAGTTTTATTCTGCTATAAGAAAATGGAGATATATTTGTATTTATGAACATCTTTATGATTTTTGAAATATTCTAATTTGAACGTCTTTGGTACTATTATATATTTGATACGAGTATTTTAAATTATAATTGAGATTTGCTACTTTGGCGATCCTTGCTATTTTATTGATAATTATTTAGCACCACTGAGTCTTTCACTTAGCGCGTTGATTTTTATCATGCGCAAGTTAAAAGCGTTGGACGCTACTCGAAGACCGGAGGAGTAGCATCAGAGCAGAAATATTATTTTTGGCTATTACATACAATAACTTGTGATTTTGAAATGTATAGAGAATATTGTAAAAAGTATTGAGGTTGTAAATATTGAAATTATAATTAATGAGATTGATGGTTATTTAAGTATTATTATCTTATTATAATTACGGTGTATGAATGTTATTAAATATTTTTTGGAATGAATGGTAAATTAACATGATAAGACTTAAGTGAACTGATGCAACCATTTAGAAGTACTGCGTGATTTTTGAGTTGATTGTATGTTGGAATTGTATTTATTTTCTTCGTGTGGCAAGTTGATTTTTAGGGGACACTCTTGCGAATTTTTCATAGGAATTTTCCTTAAACCCTGTTTTTTTTTTTTTTTTTAAAAAAAAAGTTACTTACCTCCTTATGAAAACTTAGCCACTTCTAATATACGATCTAGAGGTATTAAGTAAGATAAGACAGTGCTCCGACACCGAATGTGACATTCGTCGTCTGGTCCTCTGGGATTGGGTGGTGGGTATTACAGCTCTCATTGCTACTACTACCAAAACACAGGACCTGATCCAGTCAGGCTAGATCAAAGAGGATTAAGCTTTTTCCTCCAGATACATGAAGCCATAAACCAGTTATCATGCACTTCCTCCTGTCCTTCAGAAAGGCAGTGAGATGGCCAATCTAACTGGCCAAAGATAATTTCCTCCTCTACCAAGATCAATTGCTAGAACAAACAAATGCAACTTCACGGACCTTGGGGTTCCCTTCTCATTCATCTTCCAAAAGGTTGTGGATGACAAGTTGATACAACCCTTATAACCAAGACCCTTAACTAATCCTATCACAAAACTCCACAACCTTAACTCCTTTTACTCTTTACTTGGGCACAAGATTGATGATTGCAAAATCTTAAGACACAAGATCCAGGACCTAGAAGAGAGTGGCCAGATACTCCCTGTTTGACCCCGATGGAACATAAACACTAACTCACTCCCTCATCACCAAAATAATATACTCATAATTCACCAAGAGCCAGATTTTGACTTGGTCTCTCTGATCCATCCCATCATAAACACCTCATGTTGCGTTATAGACTTGAATGATGTAATTGAGAAAATTAATGCCATCACCCAGAGCTGGGGACAATATCCATCTCCTCCTATATAAGCTCTACCCAATCCAGCCACCCTAGCCAAAGACATGCCCAATTCCAGCTCAAGACCATAACCTAAGAATTTAGTCTTAGAGCAAATGAAGAAGGCCAAGGGTAACATCTCCATCTATGGGTTAATTCAATCCTCCTTTGTACACCACCAAGCTCTAATTAAGGCTATGAATTAGTGTCAAACAAATGCTGATATCACTCCTAAGGCATTGGTGGCATCCATTACAAGGAACCCCTTAGCATTGGCTCTCTTCTTTCAAACCATGAGATCCTTACTGAAGGAGGCTACAATCATGTCGTGTACATCATAATCCAAGCCAGGGGTAAAACAATACCTATGGTTTTAATAGAGAATGGGTCAACTTTGAACGTCTGTCCCTTGAAAGTGGCTAGTTGCCTGGGCCTAGCTGCTAAAGATTTTATGCCATCTGATTAGATAGCGAGGGCATATTACAACATAAGAAGTGAAGCATTGGGCATGACCGATTTACAAGTCACAATCGCGCCTGCAGTCATGACTATCCCCTTTCAGGTAGTGGATGTCATGGCTTGCTTCAATCTCCTTCTGGGAAGACCATGGATCCATAAGGCTAAAGCAGTAGCCTCCTCTTTGCAATAGAAGTTGAAGTTCTCTCATATAAGTGTAGTGGTAAAAGTTAAAGGAGACTTGGCAGGAAAATAAGAAATTCCTTCCTTAGCCCTGCTTTTGGAAATTCAGCCAGAATCAGCAGTCTAGCCCCTATCCGGCTTCTCCTATGATTTAGTTCAATTTATTAAAGTAAAATTGGGTAAATAAATCTTTCCAATGGATTCCCCCCTATAGTAACCCATTGGTAGCTAAAGATGCTCAGAGCCATGTTTATTTTCCATGAATGGAACTCGGCTGCAACCAACTGGGTATGGCCTCCTTCACTGAGTATCCGACTATTGAACTTCCCTTTGGTCTTGGATTCAAACCGACATATGAAGACTGAGAGGAGGTGGGAGATGCCTAATAGAAGGCAAGAATAAGAGGTGAAGCAAGGGATATCCTTATGCACCCATATTTCAAAACCCTTAATGGTTACTTTGTCCGAGAAGAGTAATCTGAACTCTATTACTTCTTTCAAGAACCATAGTATTGCCCTTTAGCCAAAAGACTAATTTCTGATTTCAAACTTCTCTTCGATTTCAGGCTCTCAGTAGAAGACCATGCATGATTATCGATAAAGTGGAAGTAGACCTCACAAGCCTCATACAGCTTATCCAAACACCTCTTCAGAATTGGTACTTGAAGGAGTGCATAAAGCAGTCCACCTTCCGTCTACCTGAACCAGAGTCTGAGTCACAGATAGAACTTGAGTTGGAGTCTAGTTTAGTGTCTAGTCTCGAGCCTTTTGAGTCTTCTCTGTGTTCCTTATCTGAGTTAGGGGACCTTTTTATCGAGCTTAATGCAAATGCCAACCATGGCACTTTCATCACTAATGAAAAATTTCAGATTGTTGGAAAATTAGAAAAGAAAAAAGAAAAAGAAAAAAAAAAAAAAAGAATAAAATGACAAATAAACATTGGCACATAAAATGAACCAAAGCATACATTTATTATGCATGAATGTGATTGAAAATAGGAGTTGACAGAGCTCATCAAGAAATATTCAGATTGCTTCACATGGACAGCTAGTTATATGACCAGTATAGATCTAGACATTGTCGTTCATAAGATTCCTATATATGATCACAAAAGGCTAGTGAAATAAAAACTCTGAAAAGAGAAACTGGAGATCTCTCTCATAATCATGGAGGAAATAGCCAAGATATTGGAAAATAACTCATTAAAGCCATTGACTATTCGACGTGGTTAGCCAACATAGTGTCGGTTTCCAAAAAAAGATGTCAAGATTAGAATTCGCGTTGACTACCAAGGTCTAAACATGACATGTGCCAAAGATAACTTCCCTCTACCAAATATTAACCTGCTTGTCGATAGAATGGCAGGGTCCAGTGTGATTTCAGTCACAAATCTGTATGTAGGGTATAACCAAATACCAGTCAATCAACCGGATAAGCCGAAGACTTTGTTCACCACAGAATGGGGTACCTTCTATTACTAGATGATGTAATTTGGTTTGAAAAATGCTGGTGCTACTTATCAAATGATTGCTACCATGATCTTTCACAACTTGATATACAAGAAGGTAGAAGTATATGTTTATGGTGTGGTGTGTCCACATCAGGGATGGACCAAGCCACTTAATTGCCCTTAAGTAGTTCTTTTCCAAACTTCACTAGTATGACCTAAAGCTTAGTCCCACCAAATGCCTCTTTGGAGCTCTATCTAGTATCTTCCTAGGCTACATGGTCTTTAAGAGAGGGATTGAGATTGATCCATCAAAATCTAAAGCCATCATCGAGATGTAGCCTCCTAAAACAAAAATGGAGATCAGAGGGTTCTTAGGCCGCCTTTAGTACATCAGCCGATTTGTTTCACAGTTAGCAGTCACCTATGGACCGATTATTAAAAAAATTGAAGAAGGATGCCTTGAAAGTTTGGGATGACTAATGCTAGAAAGCCTTTAAACAAATCAAAGCATATACTCAATCCTCCGATTCTCAAGTCACCGAGACTTGGGAAACCACTCCACCTCTATCTATCAGTTACCGATGAAGCCGTAGGGGTTATGTTAGCATAAGAAGCACTAGACTCTCGCAAGAAGAATGTCGTTTACTATTTGAGTAAGCGAATGCTGGAAATAGAATTGAGGTAAAGCAAGATCAGATAGCCCTGCCTAGCTTTGGCATGGGTCTTCACTAAACTCCAACATTACCTCTCCTCTTATACCACTCATGTCATTCCATTAGGTCAGGTTAGCTTGAAGCTATGGTTAGGTATAAGGTATAGTAGGGTTCAGTTCCCGAGGATATATTATTCTATCAACTGTGCTTTGTTATAGGTGAATTCCCTCCCTGTAAGAAGAACCATGGCATTCGCATCCTCTTTAAAGCAACTGCTTGGCTGAAACCGATCCTAACCAAGAGTCCCTTGAAATTCCTTATGGAGAGACTAATTTTGGATAGTAAGATGGCTAAATAGGCTACCATCTTTGCAGCATTTGATATGAAGTTTATTGCAGGGAAGGCAATCAAAGGTAGTGTGATAGTAGATCACCTAGCTGTGTCTCCCTATGATGATGATGTAACAGGCATCAAGTTTCAAGACGAGGAAATTCTCTCAATTCAAAGATACTAGTGGAAAATGTATTTTGATGGGGCCGCCTGTAACACCCATCGCCGAATCCCGAAGGACTCGACGACAAGTGCCACATTCGATGTCGGAGCATCACCTTATCTTAGTTAATAATTCTAAATCATGTATTAGAAGTGGCTAAATTTTCATAAAGAGGCAAGTAATATTTTTTTTAAAACAAAAGTTTAAGGAAATTCCTACGAAAAATCCGCAAGAGTTTCTCTTAAAAATTAACTTGCCACACATAGAAAATAGAAATACTTCTAATATTAATTTCTCCAAATCTTATACAATAAATCACATTACTTCTAAATACTCACATCAATCAACTTAGGTTCTATCATATTATATTACAGTTCATTCAAAGAATTGATTGTTATTAACCATACACTTCAAATTCACATAAAGATATTACTTCTTAATTAATCACAAATCTCATTAAATTACAAACTTAATATATACAATCTCAATCTCTTACAATATTTTTATACATGCTATAATATATCCTATACATGTCCTACCCAAAATAAACTTTTCTTCTCTTATATTGAGCCTCTGGTCCTTGAGTAGCACCCATTGTCCCTAACTTGTGTGTGATAGAAATCGACACGCTGAGTATATCACTTAGTGGTGCTAAATAACTTAATAGTACAATAAATAAGGGTGCGTAAGCAGCAAACTTAATATATAATTTCAAATACTGAAATCAAATACAAAAATACCGAGAGTATACAGATTAAATTAAGATATATCGAAAATCATAAATAAGTTCATTCTTAAAAATAAATTCATAATCTGACAAAAGTAAGAAAAATCCCATAAATACAACTATATCTTTGATTCCTTTTTAATAAAAAAAATATTCCACTCTTAGTTAAGGGCTGGTACATATACAGAAAGAAATATAAATAGATTCGATTTCTAAATCACATAATTGTGTCCTGTGAAAACGCAACCACGTATCACATAATAATAAGCGTGTCTGCCTATTCAAAAGGGCTGATAATCCTAGCATATGATCATAGCCTTCACATAACAGAATGGCCTGATAAGCCGAGCATGTTCACATATCGAAATAAATCTCATCTTATTACATTTCAATCATGCATAGTAGAGCCCAAATCAAAACCATTCCTTTACAAATAACCTTATTTCTTATATATCATTTCAAAATAATATATCTCATAACTTAACATCTTCTTCATAAAATTTCATAAACTTACAACTTGTAAAAATCCAACAAAACTCACTTATGTTCCAAACAAAAATAATACTTTCACAATACACATATATACTTAGCTTAAAATACTTAAAACCAATATTTAGCAAAACATTTCAAGCCTACACATTTTCACATCAAAATAACTTAACTTACAACTTCAAAATATTATTCAATTTTCATACTTATACTTATCAAAACTTATACTTACAAAATATATATACTTAACATAATTTAAGAGGCTTAAAAACAAAGTAAAAGAAATAAAAACAAGCCTTATCACCCTAGGGTGGTTCGGACTTCATATATTCACAAAGGGAGGATGTATTCCTCCTTCAATTAGCCTTAATCTCAAAATCAAGAACGCTTATACAAGTCATTAAAACCTTTACTTATACTTATTTTATCATAAAATCCAATTTACACAATTTAATAGTTATTAATATAAAATTCCTTTACTTACAACTTCATTAAAAATTCATTAAGACCCATACTTAAACATTTCAAGCCTTAACCCTTTTTATTTCAAAATTCACCAACTTTCATACCAAAGCATTTAAGCTTCCATTTCCAAAATTATACTTAGCTTCAAACTAAATTTTCTTACTTCCTTAAATCTCACAACTTATAAAAGTTTTACCAACCTTCACACTTATGAAAATAAAGTTTCACATTCAAAA
>CANUEP010113212.1:0-28442 GCA_947857235.1 Jatropha podagrica | reverse complement strand
CTTTTTAGCCACAATTATTGATTAATTGGACTTAAGCCAGGCTGTTCGAAATAAAGGCTATTAACCATAGTTATTGATTAACTAGGTCTTTTAGGCCAATATTGTCAGATTTAAGCTTTAATACCACGATTATTGGTTAACCGGGCATTTGGCTTAATCATGTTATAATTGAGCCGATGTGATGATATGGATGCATTTATGCAGTTGTAGAATTATTAGGAGTAGAAGAGAAATATGCATGGAGTGCCGAAATTAAATAGGCAGAGTTTCGACTTACATACCTGATTTAATCGGCGGCCGCTTCTTAACTCCAGAATAGGTTCCTTGTTAATTGGTTTAATTTAGGTGACCAAATAACAAACAAGAATGCAGAAATTAAAATGCAGAAAAGCAGTAAAGAAACGCAAGGAGCGTAAGGGAGAAAGGGAATATCCGTCAACACAGACTGTGTCTTGAAAACGGAGCCCGGGGCCTATTTTTATAGGCGAAAACGGACCCGAGGGCGGGCGTGACCGCCCTGCTTGGGCGGGTGTGTCCCGTCCTTTCTCTCTTTTTCACTTCCGGAGGCTTTTTCGGGAGTTTTGGACCTCCAAAAAATATTCCGGGACCAGTTCTGCGATCCTCGTAATTTTTCGGACGTTTCAAGTACCATATTGGCATACTTTCGATGCATTTCCAAAATGGCCTTTAGTCCGGCCGGGCTGTTTGCAATCCAGGAAAATAGGCTTTTTGAGCCTAAAAATTGGGTATTAAAGGCCGACCGCAGCCGCTGTCGCCGCCGGCGATATCGGCTATGGCCGCAGCGGCTAACGCCGCCGTTAAGGGCGGCTGCCACCGCTGCGGCCGACAGACCTTCTAGTTTTTTCTCGTTCCGGAGAATTCTCAAAACTTGCCTTTTGAGCCTCAAAATTTAAGTATTCACAGGTTTGCAAGGAAATCAGCAAGAGCTTGCCCTTTTATTGCTCTTTGTGGGATGTATGTTATCTCAAACTCTTGAAGTAATAGAGCCCACTTAGCTAGCCTTCTAGACAAGACTGGTTTGACCATCAAATTTTTTATGGGATCAGCACGTGAAATCAACCAAACTAAATGAGCTTGCAAATAATGCCTTAGTTTCTTTATAGCAAACATTAATGTTAAACACATCTTTTCGATTACCGAATAATTCAACTTAGCACCAGTTGGCATTCTACTAAGATAGTACAATGCATTCTCCTTTCCTTCATCATTTTCTTATGCTAATTATACTCCCAAAGAACATTCTTGAGCAGCAATATACAAGATGAGGGGACGCCCTTGTATTGGCGCTCTAAGCATAGATGGATTCATCAAATGACTTAATGCTCTTAAAAGCATTACTACATGCTTCATCCTATTCGAAAGGAACTCCCTTCTCATGAGTTGACTAAATAGTTGACATCGATCGGCTAGATTTGAAATAAATCTTTGAATGTATGCCAATTTATAGGGTTTTGAGTTCATGAATGTTTTGAGGTTCTAGTATTTTGAGGATTGCATCAACTTTGGACTGATCAATCTCAATACCTCGATGTCTCATAATGAACCCTAAAAACTTTCCTGAAGAGACTCCAAATGCACATTTTAAAGGATTCATCTTCAGTTGAAATTTACATAAACGTTGAAATACTTGTCAAAGATCATGGATGTGGTCAGCTGCTTCCTTTGACTTTACAACTAGATCGTCAACATAGCACTCAATATTTTTATGGAGCATATCATCAAAAAATTTTTGCATCGCTTATTGATAAGTAGAACTAGCGTTCTTCAATCCAAAAGGCATAAATGTGTGGCAATATATACCTTTCAGCATTCGAAATGCTATGGCTTCTGCATCCTTGACAGGTATTGGGATTTGATTATAGTCAGATGAGCCGTCCATGAAGGAAAGTCGTTCATAATCAGTTGTGGCATCCACCATAATTTCAATGATGGGAAGAGGAAAGTCATCCTTTGGACATGCATTGTTTAGATATCGAAAATCTACATAAATTCTTAGCTGGCCATTTTTCTTTTTGACAGGAACAATATTTGAGATCCAAGTAGGATACTTTGACTTCCCTCATGAAACTGACATCAATGAGTTTATTGACTTCAGCTTCAATCTGTGGGATCAAATATGGACAAATTCGCCTTTGAGCTTGTTTCACTGGCTTCACCCCAGGTTTGATTGCCAAGTTGTGGACTGCTACCTTTGGATCCAATCCTGGCATCTCTTTATAAGACCATGCAAAGACATCTCGATACTCCCGAAGTAATTCAACATACTCCATTTCCTCCCCAGATGATAAATTTGCAATAAGGAAAATTGGGCGAGGATCTTCCATTCTTCCAAGATTGACTTCTTTCAACTCATCAACTGTAGCTTTATTTCCCTCTTCCAAAGCAAAAGGAGCATCCTCAGCACTTTCCTCAATAGGATCTTGGTCTTGATCCATGTCTTCAAAAGTAATATGGCCAACCATCACTACATCAAGTTCTTCTTCCTCAGATTGATTAGAGACTTCACCGATTATAACCATGATATGGGGTTTTGCCTTCAACGTGGAACACGTGGTCACCACCCATTCAGTTTTTCTTTTCATTCAAGAGGGGATGTTGTTGCGCAAGTCATTGTAATCTATAGCAATAGCAAACTGTTTCTTATTCTTTTTTCCTTTACTTGGCTTTAAAATCCTAAGTCTTTGGTGAGTGGAGGTTTTACTACTTTTAGTGTTTGCACTTTCTAGAGTTCCAATTCGATTGAAGACCGAAATACAATTTGAAGAAACTCCTAATCGACTGAAAACAAAAGGTCTTGAGACCTCGCTTTTTGTCTCCTCTAGTTCTTCAGTAGTAATGTGATTAGAGACTTCTCTTTTGATTTGCAAACGTAAAGGAGCAGGAGCTTGATACCCCAAGCCACTTTTAGACCCCTAATCAACAATATTTTTCTCCTTCCAAACTTTACAAATCCCACTTGATAATTTCTCACTATCACTGTTCTTGAAATCCTTTATCAATTTGGCCACATCAGTAGAACCATACCTAGCTTTAGCCAGTACTTTATAAGCATTAGGGTGAAAACTACTTGTTCTTTTAACTGGCAATGCTCCAAGCTCAACTATTGGGCTCTTAGAAGGCCTTGCAAAACCCTTTAACGGTTCCTTAAAAACCTTGAGGAAACAAGACCAGTGACCAAGAGAGTCAAATCTTTCAAGCCTTGTTTGATATCTTCTGGATTTGAGGAAGAAGATTGATCATCTTTACTTTTGGAGACATGTACAAAATGAAGCTTCATTTTTTTTGCAACTGTTTGACTTGTCTTTGCTAAGGCATTCTCCTTGCTAGAGTCCCCTTCTTCAGTCTTCTTTGCAGGAGCCTTTACTTCAACATCCTTAAGAGCTGGTTGAATCTCCTCAATCGAAAATTCCTCAAAGTAGAACTTTGCATTTGCAAAATATGATTTAGCTTCAGTAAACAGCTTTGAATCAGCTACGACTGTTCTTATTTTTGCATCTTTTGAGTATTTGAAATATTAATGGTCAGTCAAAGGCAGTACCTTATTCCCATGAATCCATGGATGCCCCAACAGTATATTGTAAGTCGTTCTTGTATCAATCACATGTAGAAGAGCATTTGACTCCATCTCGTCAATATGCAATTAGAGTTGAATTCTACTAACAGCCCTTTGCCCATTCTGGTTGAAGCCATGTATCATCAATTGACTTTGCTTCAATTCATCCATAGGTATGCCCAATTCCTTAAAGGTCTTAAGAGGCATAATGTTGACGGCTAAACCTAGATCAAGTAAGATTCGATTTATCTTTCTTTCACAGATATAACATGCAACAAACAAAGGACGATTATGGGGCTTATCACCAAGCACTTGATCCTCATTAGTAAAGGTGATTTTTCCATGGCAGTATAGTAGGCCTTTGCTTCCTAAGTCTCCTCATCGCTATCTTGTTTTAATTCTCCTTCAACATGACAATATGGAAAAGAAAGCTTAGCACCCATTAACTCTTTTGGCGTGTATTCTGCCAAAGTGATTGGTTTCCTGGGCTTTTGTTTTATACAGCCTTCTACCTATGATTTGAAAATCCCTTTTGGCTTTCAAGACTTCATTTGAATCTCTGAGGAAGCCAGTTGTGTTGACTTGGCAAGTTTCTTCAACACCTTATTCCTTTGGAGCCTCCTTGGATGGAAGTGGGTTTCTCCTTTTACTTGTTTAGCGAGTAACCAAAGTCCATCCTTCATCTTCAAACTGATTTTTAGCAAGCTCATTGCCCCCAGCAGTGCTCCCATCTTCTTGTAGCGAGTTGAATTCATTTGACAAAGAAGTTTGGTTTGGAACAAACACCTCAACTTGAACTGAGTTCAGAGAGCCAAACTTTATTGTTCCTCTTCTTGTTGAGATCAGCGATTCGTCAACCACTATTGTTACCACATTGGTAGTCACTTCCTCCTCATCAAAAGTGATGACACCATTCTTCTAGAGCTCCATGATTTTATCTTTCAAGACGAAGCACTTCCTAACTGGATGACTAATCAGTCTATGATACTTGCAGTAATTTAGATCATCCACTAGATTTGCTTCCTCCGGGCACTTCATCTCTGGCAGTTGGATGAATTTAGCTTTAAGCAGTTCATCCAACATGTCTGAAACATCAGAATCGAAAAAGGGATAGCTCTTTTCCTGCCTCTCCTTTAGCGTTGTCTTTTTTCTTTCTATAAGCTGAAAAGGAGTGGCCTTCGTATGCTACTTATTTTCAATCTTAGGCTGCAACTTGATTAGCTTTGTTGTTACAGCCATAGATTGCTTACTTTTTGACTTAACAAGTGGTTTAGCGAATTTTCGCACTTCTAGCTTATCTTTCCCCTTTCTTGGTTCCTAAACTGGGAAATTCTGATTTCCATGATCGAAAATACTAAGCTCCATGTCATGAGCTTGGGTAGCCAACTCTTCTAAAGTATGAGGCTTGATCCCTTGCAAGATGTAGCGCAAGCCCCAATGCATGCCCTTGATGCACATATCAATTGCCGAAGACTTTGACAATCGATCTTTGCAATTCAGACTAAGACTTCTCCATCTTTCAATGTAGTCAATAACAATTCCTCCTTCTATTGACGAGTAGTTATGAGTTCAATCATGCTAACTATACGTTTGATGCTGTAAAAGCGATTAAGGAATTCTTGCTCCAGTTGTTACCAACAACTATCAATGGAACCAGGCTTGAGATCCGTGTACCAATCAAAGGCATTTCCTTTCAAAGATCAAACGAATTGTTTGACAAGTAGATCACTATCCGTGCCAGCATTGTTGCAAGTTTCCACAAAGTGGGCTACGTGCTGTCTTGAAATTTTCCTTTCCATCAAATTGTTGAAACTTGGGAGGTTGGTAATTTGATGGCATCCTCATCATGTCAATCCTCAAAGTGTAAGGCATTGAGTAGGTGTAAGAAGGCTGCATTGTAGTCTCCAACTGATCTTTCAAGGCTTCTTTAATCAGCTCCTTCAGTTGAATAGTTGAGATTGAGCCGTCAGCAGTAAGTTTGACACCTTTTTCTATGGTCTCCCTTGATGACGTCTCTTTTAGTAGTGGTATAAACCCCTTCGATGTGGATTCATCCTTTTCCAACATCTGACTTTTTCTAGTCATGCTATCCAACATGTTCATGAGATAAGCAATTTGGTTATCTTTCTCTTGAAGAGCATGATTGAGAGCTTCTAGTTGCAACTTCAGAGCATCTAGTTCTTCAACTAATGTAGTTCCAGTCATCATAACAGACATGACATCAGAAGAGTTTGTTATTGAAGCAGTTGACTGCTTTTGGGAAGCACCTTTCTTAGCAAACTCCACCCAAATTGGCGAAGCAACAACAACCTATTAAGGAAGAGGAGTTGTCTTTGCATAAAGTTCTACGACAGACTTCGTCTTGGTATTTTCATCAGGACTTGAGTCAATAGTAGATCCGACATTGAGAAAATTTGAAGCGCTAGTTTGTGCGACCTTTGAGGCGACAATGATCCTTCTTGGTACCATTAAATCTTTGGGCTGATTTATCGAAACTCCAAGAATTGCAAAGTGAAGAGATGAGAGGTAGAGATGGTCCCACTGGGCGTGTCAGAAATCTGTAAACTTAAAATTTGTTCCTGAAAATTAAGAAACAAAAATATAAAATACAATTATATTTGTAAAGAAGTGGATACAATCTCTAGTGTGAAATCTTCTATTGTAGTGAAAATTATCCTCTGATTCTTTTTTTTATTGGGAGCATGATTCAAGAGTCAGAGACTTAATCCTGAATATGATTCAACAGCCGAAGGACTTACATGTTGAATTGATGCATAACAAACTTTAGACGATTCAAGGGTTGAAGAGGCTTGATCTTAAATTGATATACAACGAACTTTGATTCTTTGGACTTAGGAAAGACTTTTTGTAGTATTGAGTTCAACAAAGCTTTAGGGCTTCTTTTCTGTCTTTTTCTCTATGAGTCTGTATATATCCGTATGTAAAGAGAGGCCTTTATAGAGATTTGAAGGAATCCCATTGCCAAATATGTAATTTGATTAGTCCATTTGGCAAGCTCTCATTGGTTGCTGCTGCATCACCTAACTTATGTATACGTCTGATTTATTAGCCAATATTTAATTTAATTTATCTACTTGGCTAATTTTTATTGGACTTTACTATATTATTTATTTATGTAGTAAATAATATTTATCCAATAATTTTATTTCAAAAATATTTAAATATTTTGATTGGTTATTAAAATAAATTATTTAATTTAAATAACCAATCATTTAATTGGCTAATTAAATAATTAAGTTAATAATTAAATTAAATTAAATAAAATTTACAGGTCTAAAATGTCTTCATTCAAGAAAAAAAAGGTGTAAAATGTCTTCTTCAATGTGTAAAATGTCTTCTTCATTTGACTAATTAATCTAGAAACTAAAAAAATATTTAAGAAGGTTATTATTATTGTTAATTATACTTGAAAATAGTAATACATAGAGCAAAAACTGTAGTTTCGCACTAATGACTATGTAATGACTATGTAGTCCAAAAAAAAGAAAAACAAAACAAGAAAAAAGAAAGGAAAATACTTCAATTTATAGAGGTATATTTTTATCAAATAAAATTTAATGGTTTATTATTATTATTAAGTTTGATAAAATAAATGAGTTAAATAAGTAAAAAAATTTAAAAAATTGAATTTGTAGAAAAAGAAGGTAGTTTTGTTTCAAAAAATTGAAGTGTTTAGTTTCGTGGAATTCATTTAGAAATTCCACCAATTTTTGCAAAATTGAATTTCTGGAATTGAAATCTATATTTTTTTATTCTAAACACAAAAATATAGATTTCTAAATAAATTTTACAAAATTTTATGAAATTTATTTATTCTAAACATGATCTAAATTTATAATTAACCCTATAAAAAATAAAGAAAATGACTTCCCATTCTTAAACGAGAAAAATATTTCCCAGGTCATTGAAAATTTATTATAAAAAATGTTTTTATTTTACAAATTTAAAATTTAACATTTTTAACTAATTTTTAATATTACTGCTAAATAATAAATATTGAACTAATTAAATAATACTCTTTAAAGAAAATTTATTCTTTAAATAATAAATATTGAACTAATTAAATAATACTCTTTAAAGAAAATTTCTTTCTTTTAAAAGAGAAGTTATTTTTCTCAAACTAACTGGCTTAAAATTAAGTTTTAACTGTAAATTTTTTCAATTCAAATACTTAAAACAAAAGAAAAAAAATATAAATATCTCTGTTCAAGAAAAAATAAGTGTAAAATGTCTTATTTATTTAACTAATTAATTTAAAAACTATAAGAATATTTGAAAAAATTATTATTATTGTTAATTATACTTGAAAACATTAATACATAAGACAAAAACTGTAGTTTCGCACTATAACTATGAAGTCCAAAAAAAAAAAATAATAAGGGAAAAGAAAAAAAATACTTCAGTTTACAGAGGGATAGTTTTGTCAAATAAAGTTTAATAGTTTATTATTATGATCAGGTTTAATAAAATAAATAAGTAAAAAAAATTAAAAAATTGAATTTATAGAAGAAAATGGTAGTTTTTTTCTTTTTAAAAGACAGAGTGTTTAGTTTTGTGGAATTCATTTGAAAATTTTGTTAAATTTTGTGAAATTTGGTGATTCAATTCCATGAAATTAAATTTTTAGAATTGAAATTTACATTTTTTTTATTTCAAATACACAAATATGAATTTCTAAATAAATTTCACAAAATTTTATGAAATTCATTTATTACAAATGACTCTAAAAGTTTAGAGACCATAAAAATATACTCTCTCCGTTCTATTTATATAGAAAAAATTTCTTTTTTGGGCTTTTTATTTATATAGAGAAATTTTTCTAATATAGTAATTTTGAGACTAATGCCAAGAAAAAAAAAGTCTAATATACACTTACTTTGATTTATGATTAAACATTGATTTTGGAAATATTTTAAAAAAGTGGTAAATATTATTATGGGATTCAAACACATTTTGCGCACAGATTAATTTCACTAAGTAGCTCGTGCTTCACATTTAAGTGTGCACATATAGTGAAATTTACTTATAAATATTAATTTAATCGTATTTTGTTACTTCTATTAATGAGATAATTAGAAAATGTGAAGATTGATGTTCATATTTGCAAGATTATTTACAAATTTCTATAACAAAATGTGGACACATGAAAAAAACTGCGTACACTTACAATTTAATCATGATAAATAATTTTATATTTTAATTAGTTCACACGTACAATAGGAATATGTGAATATTTTTATATGACAACACACATATATTAAAAATGTATGCTGTCATATAAAATTTAAGATTCAGTAAACATATTAAACAGTGAATGTTGCACTTCTAAAATTAAAGTTTTTCCTTTTATTGGCTTTTCATGCCCCTTCTGAAACGTTAATTGGTGGTGTTATTGTTTCAAATTTCACAAAAGAGAATTATTCAGTGAATGGCAAGAAGATCAAGTATAAGGATTGATTGTTGAGTATAAGTACAGCTTTTAAAATTGCAAGTGAATTTTAAGGGATTGTATTCAAATCAAAAGGAAAGATTGTATTCATGGCGTTTGTAGATTAAATTTTAGAATTATAAACTCATCTCCATTTAAATAAATTCAGTTTTGAAAATTTTGGCTTTAAATTTTAAGTTTTTTTGGCTCTAATTTTTTTTTTCAACTTTAACACTAATTTTTTGAATCGAAATTTGATATTGAGATTTTAGTGCACAATTGCAATTACATAGCTAATGTTTTTTTATTATTGAAAGTCTAAATAAATTAAATGTCTTATTTTAGTAACTAATTCTTTCTTTCATTATTTATCATATTTTATTAAAAATTAAAAATTATATTAATATCCTTTTAGAAATAATTTAAAAAGAAATTAATAAAAAAAATTAATTTTTTAATCCTAGAAAAATTTTAACTTTATGGGTATAAATAGAACGGAGGGAGTCCTTTATATAAGAAAGAAAAAACATTTTAAAAATAAATTTTACAGCTGAAGTAGGAGACTATTGAAAACGAAGGAACGAAATAGACCGACACAGTAGTTTCGCTTAGCAGAGATTTTGAATTCTTTTGATAGCTCTTATTAGAGCAGACAAACAAGATAATATAATATGGTAAGTTCTTTAATCCATCGATCTTTTTCCCTTGCGATTTCCGTAATTTAACTTCTCTTCTTAATTTTTGCATTTTCTATTGGTTTCCATCTCTTTAGATTTGTTCAAGTTATTCAAAAAATTGGATCGAATATCTGTAATCTTTTACTTGTACTCTTCTTTCAATACTGAATCCTCAATTTCGCCAGTTTGAACGGAACAATGGTTGATTGCTTTGCGAGTCTGAGTGTTGATGGTTTTTGATTTTAAAGTTATAATGTATTCGAAATAGTCTAATTGTGTGGCAGTAAGAGATGATAAGTTGATAATTTTACATTGTTTCTTTGTTTAGCTCATCAAATGTACCAATTTCAAAAGTAAAAACTTACCCCCCCCAAAAAAAAATCCCACTTGTGATTCCTATCCAGGACATGAGATTATTTGGGTTTTGTTCTGTGCATTGGAATTGCTAGAGTTTTCTTTATCTGGAAAGATCTCTCTTAACCAGTGGGCATAAGGTGTAAAGGGATCTGTTTTGTTTCTTGGTTTGATAATGGACCGAATAAAAATGAGAAGGAAGCAAGAAACTAAGTCTCTTTTGCAGTGATTTACTTTCTGCCTTCCCATTCAAATATGAATTTATTATTTTTTGTTATACATATCTTCTAATTTCACAATAAGTATTTCAAAATTTTTTCCAATTTTATATTTTAATTTTTTAATTGAACAGTGGATGTAGAAACAAAGGATTCATAAAGCTGACCCCAATTGGTTTGAGATTAAAGCATAGTCGTTATTATTGTTATATATCTTCTAATTATCTTGAAATGCTTTATGTAACAGTGTTTACGAACTTATGTCATTGATTTAATTCTATCAGCTGTGATATGAATGCAAAAGCACTAATGGTTTATGTTCCTCTATGTACTAGATTCATTTTGTCCTTCTTATAAGTCGACAAGGAAAAGTGAGGTTGACAAAATGGTATTCGCCTCATTCACAGAAGGAAAGAACTAAGGTAATGGCTAAACTTTTGTTCTTTTATATATTTTCATGAGGGATTTCATATTTTGAACTAAATATTCCTTCTCTCCCATTTTGTTTGCATGGTTTGACAAAACACACGTATTAAGAATTTAGTCAACAAAAGTTGTTTTGCTCTTTTTTTCCCCTTAGCTCATTAAGACATTAATAAAAAATTTTCATTTAATGAAGGAGCATAAATATTATTATGGGAAAAGTAATTTTTTACTTGCATATATTTAAAAACCTTTCAAACATTTTGGGACATCCAAAAAAAGAACAACAAGCAAATAAAATGGGATGGAGAGATTATCTTTTAAGAGGGCCATGATGATGATAAATTGTTGGTCTTAGTGGCATATATTCTGTAGAAAACTCTTCTAAAACATATTGAGCTTTCTTAACATTATTAATATTTATTCGAGTATGGCAAATTGTGAAGGTTGTTCGTGAGCTCAGTGGGGTAATTCTGACTCGAGGGCCCAAGCTTTGTAATTTTGTTGAGTGGAGGGGATACAAAGTTGTTTATAAAAGGTAATGCAAGAATATAACAGTACCTTTATTATTATGTGAAGACTCTGTTAAGTATGTTATTCCATCTTAGATCTGATCTATTGTTGCTTCCAATGCATATGAAGGTATGCCAGTCTATATTTCTGCATGTGCATTGATCAGGATGATAATGAGTTGGAGGTCCTTGAAATAATCCATCATTTTGTTGAGGTTCTGGACCGATACTTTGGCAGTGTGAGTGAACTTCAAACTGTCTACTCCTTTCCTTTTAGGCTCTTTGTTTCTTGGAAAATGATTTGATGGTAAATATTTTTTTTATAGAAAATATTTTCTGAGATGATGAATTATTTTATGATGTTTGTTAAGATGCAATAATTGGTATTGGAATTGTGTGTTTGGTGTATTGAGTGGGTATGCATAATAAAAATATATGACCTTTGTGTGTTTGGTGATTTGCATTAATCTATACAACAAAAACAATAATTAAGCCTTAGTCCCAAACTAGTTGGGGTCAGCTGTATGAATCATTTATTACCATATTCGTTTTGTTTAATAATAGCAAGAAGTAAGCAAAGCATAAAATAAGAAACAAAGGATTTTGAAAAAAAGAAAGTAATTTTGGTGGAAAATTTTGAAAATCGTTTGCTTTATTAACTAATATACGAGCATAAGCCAGACGATAATAAAAAAGCCTTAAGCATAGAGTGGTTGAGTCAAATATATGAATCTTTTATCTCTGTTATGTTCTTCATAATTAATCTCCAGTCCAGAGACAATAGATTTTTGGCTACCACTTTCCTATAAGTGGGTCTAGGTCTTCTTCTTTCCCTTATAGCACCCTCTACCCTCAAAGTTCAGTTGTGATGGTTTTTGATCTCTGGTAGAGGCTGATCGGAACTCTAAATGGTGACTTGCAGTCAATGTGATCAGTCATTTTGTGGACTTGTCTTGTTATGGGAATTATCTTGTGGATACTTGAAGGATTCGTGAGTTTGCTAAATTCTTGAAGGAAATCCTGTTTTCAAAATGAATTGTTATTTCTTTGAAAATGACCGTATCTTTTTAAGGGAAAATAAAAAGAGCCATGCCACATGGTCCTACATTTTGATTATTCGGTAATCGATTGTGCTTCCATGCAGGTGTGTGAGTTGGACTTGATCTTCAACTTCCATAAGGTAGTGTTTATTTGTCTTCCAGTCAGGATTGTTTCATGTTTCATTGCTCCCCTCCTTTAACTTAGCATTGGAAAGTTAACTTTGTTGTATGGTTATTAGTAATTATGCTACAGTCGGTAATTAAATTAGATTATTATTGTTTATTTTGTGTACAAGGATGTGAAATGTTCTTTGCTTAGTTGTTTGCTTCTTTAACATGGAAGGCCTATTATATACTGGATGAAATTTTGATCGCTGGTGAGCTTCAAGAGTCAAGCAAGAAAACAGTTGCCAGGCTAATAGCTGCACAGGTATGACATGTTTTGCCCACAGTTTCATCAGTTTTAGCTTCTTACCAGCTTCTGAGTGCATGGTTCATTGAACTGTAGGATTCATTGGTGGAGACTGCAAAAGAGCAGGCCAGTTCCATAAGTAATATTATTGCGCAGGCCACCAAGTAAGATATGAAAGAGCAATTGTATTTTGTGTTCATTGACTTTGAGGTTCTGTGTTGCCGAGTGTTGATGTGCACTACATTTTTCTGTTTGATATGTGAAATATGTTATACATGTATTTTATTACACTAAATAGCATTTGTGGTTCACCTAAAACTTTATATCAAATGTTATTCATACGCATTATATTAGGGCTTTTGTCAACTGATGATAATTATGACCCAAATGTAGTGTGAAAATGTGGATGTGATTGGCAGTGATATTTATTAAATACGCAACAACTAATTAAGTGGAAGCTAACACTTTTGTTAACACAGACTGATGGAACTTTTATTCCCTAGGTTAGGTTCTCAAATTTCTCCTGGGTGAACCAAATCTCTCCACCGTGTCCATGGTTCATCAGGAACGAACATCATTTTTTTCTTTTTTGGTGATAAGTTGTTTTCTGATTAGTAAGATTTGTGTTATCATAAAGTGAATGTTAGTTGAGCCAATGTGACGTTGGTGGTTGCAATGGCAACGAAGGTGGCCTTTCTGCTCCGCAATAAAACTAGTAAACTTAGGCTCCATCATAGTAAACTGAAGGATGAAAAAAGGCCAAATCAGATTCCCTACTGATGTCATCAGTGTTGTAGCATCTCGTGGATTTAAAAAGGGATTACACTATAATAACACTTTCCTGAGAGTCCAAAAAATGGTATTATGTGGAGTTATGCTGCCTCATTGAATACAGTTGGGGGGCGTGTGGCTCGGAGTTGGAGGCTATGGATAGATTATACTACTGGATAATAAGACATGCTGATTTGAAATATTTTGAACCGTATCAATGTAAAGCTTAGCTAGGTAGCATCTAAATTTGATTTTTTGGAATATGTACCGAATTGAGAAACATAAGTTAGATGGTGTACATTGCCGGAAGCAATCTCTGGCCGGCTGGTGGTTGTAACCACCAAAACTTGTGTGCTTCCTTATATATATATATAAATTGCTCCTATCTATATGCATACTTTAGCTTCATAAGCTGACGCAAACTCATGCTCTGAACTATAGCAAAATGGAAATCGCATAATCTCTCATTTACAAAAACAATTAACGGACACTGCAGAATTAAGAAATGTGAGAGAGACCCCTTCAAACAGGAAACCAATGAAACCTGAAGTATCTTCCCATGCACATATATCTGGAATCTGGGTTCTGTAAAAGAGAAGCAAATTTAGGGTTTATATAAAAATACAGCGGAAAGCTAGGTCCCTAGACATATTCTTAAACTGTCCAAAAATTAAATAATAGAAACGGTTTTTGAAGTATTTGAAACGTGTCCAAAGAGTATTCGAGGAGACAAATGTGTTTGTATAACTTAGGTGGAAAGCTATAAATTGCAAATGAATAAATTGATGAGAACCTTTTAGAAAATATCCATATCCATGGAAGAGTCGAGCACTCCATCATCTTCCCATGAAACTTCTTTGGCCATAGAATCCTTTTCAATTAGTTGAAGAGGGACATCCAGAGCTGGGGGACTCTGCAACCAAATACATGTCTTATCAATTTGAGTTGAGAAAACTTTTTGAAATTAACAAAAAAAAAAAAGCAGCATACCATGCAGCGTATGAGAGGCCAATTAATTCCACGGAAAAAAGGATGTTCTTTGATTTCATTGGCACCAGTCTTTGATCCTAAACGGGTGCTGGGGTCTCTACTCAATAGTGCATTGATCAGTTGTCTTCCAGCAAGACTAACCTGTAAATTGTAATCATGTACAATTTATGATTATTAATTTCACTCAACGGTAGAAGATTCGGAGAATGGGGGTTTAGAGTCTGTAATTGAACCCCATCTGGACGCCAAAGAATTGGGTGAATGGGTCATTGGTTTAACCGAAGGGTCAATAGTCATAATAAATAAAAATATATATAAAAAAAAAAAAAATCTATTCGAGTCGATCAGATTGAGTCAACGTGGGCTGGTTCTCAGAGTTAGGGTGACTCTAATAACTATGCTTCGAAGAATGTTATTTGAAGGGTATGAGTAGCGTTGTTGTTATTCCACTGGGTCTCTCCATGAAGAAAGAAAAATAAAATGAAAGAATCTTACTGGAATGCTACTAGGAAAGGTGAGATCTTTGTGCAAAATATTTGCAAATGTCTTTTGTCTATTCTTTCCTCTGAAAGGCGTGCGACCATATAGCATCTCATACAGCAAAATACCTGAATGAATCCCACAAATAAACACTTGAGATGGTTATTTTTTCTTTTTTAAAAAAAAATTGATTCATAGATCACAATGTCCTTACCAAGAGCCCACCAGTCAATGGCACTACTGTGTCCTGTGCCTGTGATTATTTCCTGAAAATCCATTGATTTCTGATTTTTAGTGATCCAAATCATTCCTATTAAAGATATTTGCTGTGATTCTAGAAACTTGTAGAATCGAATTGTAAAGAAAGATCACCATACAGGAGCAATGTATTCCTCAGTTCCAACAAAAGAATTTGACTGTGCTATTGGCTGTGCAACGAATGTTGGCGGAGGTTGGCTTCTTGATTTTCTTCGATTCTTAGGTGGCGGGTGCTTTATTATCTGCATATAACACGTATTTTTCATGGAAAATTGGACATATGATATTATCAATTTCTTTGATAAGAAGAAGGTAGCTTAGCTTTCTTTTGGGGTTTGATGAAGAACATGGAAAAACAGGAAGGTAATGGCTTACCTGTGGTTTGCAGGATGCCATAAATGATAAATCAAAGTCAGTTAAGACAACATGTCCGTCCTTCTCGAGTAAAATATTTTCTGGCTTCAGATCACGATAAATTATTCCTGCACAAGTTCAAAAAAAAAAAAAAAAAAATTGATAGTAAGTGAGCAGAAATGGAGATTTATGTTTTCCAGTTTACGAAAGTACCTAAACAGTGAAGATATTCCAAGCCAATGACAACCTCTGCAGCGTAGAATCTGGAGATGTAATAAGTGTTAAACACCGAGCATTTAGGTTCTAAAACCAAATGGAACTTTTACGATGATTTACTTTTTTTATTTTACTGTAACAAAATTGGACAATAAGCCAAATAACATTCTGGTAGTCGGACAATAGAACTGAAAATACCTTGCAGAATCCTCCTTAAATAATTTCATAGGTTGTTTGTCAAGTAGTGCAAATAGCTCTCCGCCAGGACAAAAGTCTGTTATCAGACAAACGTGTGTAGAAGTCTGAGGAGATAAAGAAACATCATAAATTATATTATTCAATCGGTGAGTCAAACCCAATGAAAGGAGACAAGTTTAATGTACTGTGGCGACCAAATTTCGGAAAATTTTAAGGTACTCGACCACTGGGTTATTTCAGAAATTCATATAAGGAAACTTATGAAAAGCTGTGATTACAATACCTGAAATGAAGTGTACAATGTGGGCAGAAAAGGATGATCTAGATGTGAAATGATCTCTCTTTCAACACATGCTCTATGTACCTGTAGATTATTTAAAGTGAATGCTGAAGTTATTAATGATATAGTTCAAAGCTATCAAATGTATGCGACTTGCAGAACAGGAAAATTTTAAGTGTGTTCATATGGAAACCTTATTACGATTCAACATCATAGATTTTTCCATTGCCTTCATAGCATACAGTTGGCTTGAACCTTTCAGTTCCACCAAATGAACACTGAATCAAATACGAAACCAATGTTAAACATTGAAATCCATCCAAACCATAGCTGAAACAGACCAAGAAAATGGCAGCTCAAGAACATGAACCAACAAGTACCACAGTATTACCTGCCAGTATCACCACAACCTAAGGGTTTTATGGGCTTGAAATGTTCCAAACCTATTTTTTCACCTCGGGAAGTGATCTGCGGAGGCACAAAGATAGTTATAATTTCAAATAGCTTTAGGGTACATTTTTGTTCTTTATCCCCACAATATGAATACCAGAAAAATACTTGGATAACTTGTCACCTTCTGTATTGCTGTCCAGGAAGGACTGTGCCTTTTGTGAGGCAGTGGATGGACAGTCTGAGAGTGAATTGCCCACAAATCTTCTGGTCTCTGGAATATTTCACTTTTATATAAGTTGCAAGAGCTATATGCAATATAATTTCTCAAAAACACTAAGTTATTGTAGTAACAAGTAAAGAATATCAATATAAGCATTTCATTGATTATCTTTGACTTTTCACTGCTTAGGAAAGAATACATTAAAATTTCAACCATACGTACATTTAAGAAGATGAAGATCATATTTTCTTATGCTCAAATTGTAAACTTTTATCATATTTTCATATATTAAATCAGAATTTTGTAATATTCGGACAACTTAACCTCCTTTACATCTAGATTTCATTCATTTTGGAAATGTTGCAGAGTTGGTAGTCATTAATCTTCACTTTCTACGGTATAAAAGAAAAAGAAAAATTCGAAACTCAGAAATAGTCAAGAGGATATAAACTAATTGTGAGACTAGTGAAAAGAGTACCTTACCAAGTTGGCATCGGGAAGCTCTCGAACAGCTTCGTCAACATTTACTGCAGTGGCCTTAACCTGATAAACAATCAAGAAAGCTTCAAAATAATGATAATTCTGCTATTGAAAAAGGAAGCACCAATGACAGAGAAGTAACCTACCAACTTAGCACTTTGTAGCTCGGTTTTCTCTGAAAGGCGATTGCGCAAGGGTTCCACATGATCGCTTCCATCCAGTTGAACACCAATGAAATATTGAAGCTCACCCTAAACAAAATAACAATGATCAAATGAGAAATTGAAATATCTTTTAACTTGAGCATGAGATGGTTGTCTACAACAATAAATAACGACCTTTTGGTCACGCATAGGCTGCAAGTGGAATAAGTTCCAGAATTTCCTTCCTGCAAATAATAAAAACAATAACAACACAAAAAAGAATCACATCTTTGACAAGGAGTACATATGTCTGGCTCCCAATATTTCTTTTTCTTTATAGCATGTAGGTATTTCAATTTATGTTATACAAAAATCATATGAATACTTACCACTTTTGGTGTAATTGATCAACTGAACTGTAATTTCTCTTTGTTCTCTAATAGCATCTCTTATCTTAGAGACAGTTGCTTGATCTGTTTCAGGTCCTTGAAGAAACCTATACAATTATGAAGCAAAGCAGAATACTATCAAAAAGTTGAGAATAACACTTTTAAGTGCCTAGATAATGAGGAATATAGGAATGGAGCCTTATAAAATGAAGACAAATAGTGCAGATGGTCACAAAATGAACACATAAAAAATTAATTTTTCATACCGACAGTTTCTTCCCAAGATTTCTTCTCTTGTATATTCTGTTAGTTCAAGAAAGCTATCCGACGCAAATATCTGCGCAGGAAAGACCATATTAAATTTGCATTATGTTTCACAGATTGCAAGTTTACCACCATAGAGTATGATGGTAAAGCTGAGCATGTCATACTAGTCATGAAATTGTGTCTTACAATAGGGTTATCAGGAAGTCTAGGATCTGTGATCACAAAATTCTTTTCAATGCGTTCCAATGTGGTTGCCAAATCAATTCCTTGTCGTATGTCCCTATCTCTGTCAGCATGCTCCCAATTTATATCTCTTGTCATCAAAACCTCTGGTTCAACAGTTGGCGGTGGTGCTTCACGTACTCCTGCATAGCTTTGAGACCTTGGTTTGAACCTGCAGGAGAATTATCACACAACACATTGTATAATAGTGCGATATCAATTAGCAGCTAAATAGATTACTTTGTATTTTCTTTGTCAATAAAGTCTTGAGAAAATCTAAAGGAAAGATGGAAATGAGAAGGGAGACATACCCCTTTGAAATTCCACTTGATTTTCTAGTTTTCTTCTCAGTTTCCTCAGAGACGTCATTTGACAAGTCCAAGTGAGAACTAGCATGGACGGTATCAAAGTGAATAGATTTAGGCAGAAAATAGTCAAGACTGTTGGATGCATCATGACTCGTACTTCGAATATGAGATTTGGGATCTTTCACAGTTTGAACAACCTCTGTCAGGGAATCTAAAGCCTTGTCCTTCTGTCGTGCTGATTGAGATAAATGAAATAAATACTTGCATTCATGTTTCAAAATGTCAAATAATAGAAAACTAAAAATAATACACATTCATTTTTCTTTCTTTTACCATCATAGCGGATTAAAGACTTGGGCAATCCATTAGGACGTAGAGCCTTTTCGTTTATACCTTCAGTGTATTTGCTGACTTCCACCTGCATTCTGCAGTGTTACAGAGATGATTGATTTTCATGTATTTCCTTCTTCCAAGAAAGAGAAATGTGCTAGCTTTCATCATAACTGACCCAATGAATTTGATAGTATTGCCGCGGTCATCTTTGATGGGGGTGATCGTCAGAAGATTCCAGAAAGGAGTGCCATCTTTTTTGTAGTTAAGAAGCCTACCGCAATAGCTATTCCCATTTTTGACTGCATCTCGTATCTTTTCGACTTCTTTGCTGTCCGTATCAGGACCCTGGAGAAACCGGCTGCAAATACAAAGCACTTATGCCCCAGTTTATATATATATATATATATATATATATATATATGTGTGTGTGTGTGTGTGTGTGTGTGTGTGTGTGTATGGCTATGCTACTGAGTAATATTACTAGCAGATTGACTCTTCATAGCATAACTACTGAATTGAAGAAGGATAAGTTAAAATTACCAGTTCCTTCCGATAACCTCCTTGGAAGTATAGCCGGTCATAGTAAAAAATCCACTGCTGGCATACATTATAGGGTAGTCTGGTTTGGTAGCATCAGACACAACAAAAGTTTGCTGTAGTGTTGCTAGAGCATCCTTCAACTCTTGTGATACCCTTGGAAAGGCTCCTGCTTCTGATTCCTCCGATGTTCTTGTTGAATCAACTGCGAGTTTCTCTGATGAGGTTTTAATCCTATATCCATCTCCAGATGATATTTTAATTGCTTTGAAGCTACCTTCCCCCGCATCTGACTTCACAACAAGTCCCCATTCTGCAGTCCTTTCTGCTATGCTAGCTTCTGTTAACACGTTCTTGGAAGAAGCTTGTCCATTGAAGTAACTATTTTTCGATTCCATTGTTTCTCTGATTGCATCATCGTTAGAGATCTCAGATTTATTGGAACCTTTTTCAAATGCCATCCACTTGTTCACAGGCTCCTTCCTGCTGCTGCTGCTGCTAGAACTGAGAACTTCTGCTGTAAGAGTTTCCTGTCCAACATGAGCATTTTTTCGTGTTGGATCAATGACCTCAATTGATCTCCTTTCTTCTCTAGTAATGGATTCATCATTTGCATTAACACTTAAATTCACTTTCTCCATTTTTCAACTCTTATTAAACTGTAAATGGTGGATATTCATTAAAAGAACTTCTTTATTCAACAGCAACTGGATGAAATACCAATCAAATAGTAAAGAATTACACTCAGCAACCCAGATTAAAAATTGCAATACAAGTACTGAACTTCTATATAGATATATATATTTTGCAGAAAAATACAAATTCAAAAATAGCTCAAGCAAGATGGGTACGTAAAAAACAGATGCGGAAAGCTAGTTAAGGAAGATGCTCACAGTTGAGATCAAAAAGAGTTGAAGGCATGCATTGCTGAACCACAACATAAACAACCAACGTAAGTCTTTTTGGATTATTAGACAAAAATAGTTTCAAGTCTCTTCCTTCTTTTTTTTCCTTTTTGTCTTGGATTATCTAAAGAGAAAATTATAAGGTAGAAAGATAATGTTGGGTTTTTTCTTTCGCCATAAATAGGATAGCTTGTGGCTTCAACTGTCCCACTCCCACAAGCTCCAGCCCAAATTGTAAAGGACAATTATTCGCCTTTGTTAGTTTTTATCTTAGCCTTCCATTTCTAGGTGGTGCTGTCCCTCATATTTTATCCAAATTTCTGCTGCTGAAAGTGTATATATATTGGAAAATTACAACCAGAAAAACAAATCTTCAATTCCAATGTTAAACTTCTACTGTCAATGTCAAATCTTTTAACAGAAAAATGTGTATTCTTGTTCCACTTCTTTCCATAACCGAAACTCAAACCCTGAAAATATAAATAGAACATGTTCAATTGGTGAAAACTCTTATAGACAAGATATGCTCTAATTCGGATTTCTCGTGTGAAAACTAACCGACACACCCGGTTGGCTGATAGATGACTCATTTAATAAGCTAAGCAATTGTCTTTTGTCATATTAAACACTATTCATTATTGATTGAATTGAGAAAAATATTTTGTCAGCTTTAAGGTGAATTTTACTTAATTTAATTTTTGAAATTTCAAAATAATTGAATAGGATTTTGGAACTGTTTTTTCTAATAATATTTGAAAAGAAAGAAGCAGTTTCAATATAATCTCAAGTAGGCTTATACATATGAGAATTGGTTCTTTCAACTTTCATTTTTTTTTTTTTCCTCGGAAAAAGAAATTAGAATTGCATCAAATACAATGGCTGAAGAATTTATCCAAATGGTTACTTAATTAATTATGATGAAAAGAAAAAAAAATCCCAATGCATGAAAATGTAGAGGGTGGAGAGGACAAGAGGGCCAAAGATTATGAGGCTACAAAGTTTCAATGTGGCATTGTTCGGGGATAATATTTCACTATCCATCTTTTAAATTTTGAATTGTCCTTTTGGATGGGATTGGCTACCTATTAACATTGTCTCCTTTTGACAGCGTTGAGCCATGAGAACCACACCATTTGGGAAGGCTCTAATAAACCTCCACGTTGTGTGATTATTAGCATCTATACGGGCAATCTCACATTCATTACTTTTGCCTGAGATGACGATATTTCTTCTCTTTCGATCTCTTAGTATTATTGTTCTCATTTCTCACCATTAAATATGGCCCTAAATGAATCAACCCTCGTTAGCTACTCAACGTTCAGTTTATAAAATGCTTCAGCCTAATTCCATAAATTTGACCTTGAAGCTGATTTTCTTTATGGCCTCCGGAAATTTACGGAGTTTGATTATGACCTTGCACTTTAACACAATGAAATAACTTTGTAGGTGTTTGACCAATTTTGTAATTCTTTTGAGAATTGGGCCTAGTATCATGGATTTGAGTTTGAATTGTATTTAATTGGGCTAATTAATATTATTTTGGGTAATTAATTGATTAATTAATTTTAATTAATTGATTTATTAATAATTGAAAGAAAGAGATAGAAGACGTGATGCAGTTGAGCAGACACTTTTCAAGCGATTGTTTACGTATAGAAAGGTAGATCATCAAAGGAGCAAGGGAACAAGATAGAAGACCCCACCAAATCAAACCAAAGTTCTCCGACGAATTCAACCAAATTCTCCAACGAGTCAAGCAATTTAATTTCAAAGCATTGTCTTCATTTTTCCTAACATTGTCTATTTACATTTTCTATAATTACAAGTTCTTTTCAATATTAGCAATTAATTTATATTTCAAGCAATCAAAATTCCAATTATTTTTCAAGCGATCAAACTCTCTTTTACAATTTTCTCTGTCAATTTTATTTTAATCACATAACTGGTGAAGTATATACCGTGGATCCAAACCCACAGCTTAGAAGTCAGATTAAGCGCATTTTATTTTCAGTTGGTGTACTTCACACACCTGACACCCCGCATTTTCACAATTCAAGCTGTCAGTCAGCGGATCGTTACTCTTTTCCAAAAAAGAACCAACAGTAGGATTTAATCATAACGTTGTACATTGATAAGGAGCATAGTTATTATTGAAATGTGAAAATGCAACATCATGATATGTCCTTAGAAAGTTTAGTGGGCCATAAGAATAATCGCCAAAAATACAAAGTCAAATTATGCATTAGGCTTAAATGCTTCTTTATATACATATTGCAATTATTAAAATCATTAGTGAACATTTTTTATCTAAAAGTGTTAAAGTTGGGCCTGTTGGTTCTTGCATCTATCATGCTTTCCTGGGCGTGTTACTGTAGGGTATGGTGCAGATTAATGGGTCGTGGACCATAAGTCTACAAAAAAAAGGGAGAGATAAAGAAAAACATGAGAGAGAAATAACTAGATGAGAAGATGGAGAGAAAATTAAGTTGGAAAAGAAGAGGGAGAAAGAAGAAAGACAGAAAAGATAAGAGAGAGAGTAAAAGCTAATGTATTCAAGTTTGCATGTCTTTAATTTCATGTCATTTACAATAGTGTCACCCTCTTATTTATAGGAGTTTAAGGAGTGCATTCCAAGAAAAGTGAATATTCTAAAATATCTACAAAGTTGGACTTTTTTTCCCAAATGGCACTTTTGCTTAGTCTTGTTATTTTTCTTCATGGGCTTCAACATTAGATTGTTTCTTTAGGGTGGCCATTTGGTCAACGTTGATAATGCCCCTTGTGTATAGGACTTTTTAGTGGGTTCTTCTTCAAAGGTACTCATGCATTATAAACTGACCCTGCCCTATAGTTAACGCATCCACCTAGTTGTGACATGACCGTTTTTGTCTTTTTATCCTTACTCATTTCAGGTTATAAAGAGGAAAGGATGAAGCTCATTTGTCATTTATTGATATTCTGCCATTTGAAACTTACTTGATCTTTCTTCCAACCTCCTTGCATCTGTCTTTTTGGCCACCCTCTTTCCAAGCGTAGGCAACCAACTTGCCATGACATCTAATTAGACATATCTTGAATTGCGTGCAGTTCTTGCTAATTGAGTAACCAAAAACCTCTCCTCGATCATTAATAAGATAGTATATATTGTTCCAGACAATCCTAATCAAATTCTTTGTCCCTTCCTTAAAAATCCTTGTCTGAATGCTATCATTTCTCCTTATTCTCTAATAATTCACCACTTTCATTTTTGCTTAAAAATAATGCGTTCATTTAAGATGCTAGCAAGTTTGCTTGCAATTGGCCTTCTGCTACACCAAAATATCTATAGTGGTTTACCCCAAATGAAAGGGAAATATGATGATCATTGGCAAACCATCGGAACCTCCGATGTCATTCATTTTTCCCATTTCAAGTTAGCGATCAACTAGTCTATCTTCCTTCTGACTTCTCTCTTCTGCTCCTGATTGGCCAATATGTTCACCTTCAAGTTTGCCTCAATGACAGTCACTCTTCTAGATATGAGCACTCTATTCGGCCTCCCCCTTATTGGTGAAGATATTACCCCTCATCTTTCAGTCGATACAAATGAACATTTCCTATCCTGATGAAGAACATTTAGCTTTATGTTTCCATCTAGGAAAATAGTAAAACCCTATTTCAAGCTTGTGGTCGCCTTCGCCAAAAGACGAAAACTAGTTCTAGGCCAAAGTGTTTTGGCATGTTTGTACAAGAGTCTCAATTATGTTTGTTTGGATAGGTTTAAGGAGACTATCACCTCTGTAAGGGTTATTGTAGATGCTCTAATTATGGCTTAAAGCGTATTTTTTTAAGTTAGGCAATAGGATGACGTGACAGTGTATTGACATATATGTCTATTGTCACAAGTCACCTCTTTTGGGCCTAAAGCCGAGGAGCCAAGGGGGCATAAAAGTTCTAATGGTGCCCTATCATATGTATATATAGCCAATAAGGTGGGTATAGGAAAGAAATAGGCCAATCTCCCTGATTCTAGATGAGACTCTAAGGAAGAGCCTAAAACCTTGTGGAACGTTCTAGACAAGCCTAGAGAGTGCTAGAAGGATCTGGGGAGATTTAGGATTTTCTACCACAATCTAGTACCATCTAGAAGGATGGAACATCATCTAGAGATTTCTAGAAAGTTTCAGCACCTACCTAAGAGCTTCTTGAACCTTCTACCAAGATCTAGGCTATGACATTCTTAGAAAGCTCTAGAAAGAAAGGCCACCAACCTTGTATGCATATAAATAGCAAGCTTAGCCAACTTAGCATAACATAAAGTAACATTATTGTAAGCAAGCCACTACACTTCTAACTTGTGCATACCTTTGAATCAAGCTTTATAACTGCTTGTATACCATTTTTACCACATTAATAGAAGGTGTAGCCTTTTGTTACTTGCTTAGCATACATTTGGATCTTCCCATTATTTTAGCCTTAGCTTTAGGTGAACTAGACTAGAGGGAAGGCTGACTAGCTACTTGGTAGGTCAAGTGCTAATGCCACATAGGAAAATTACTCGGAACAACAAGCAATAATCTATGAGTCCGTGACATTTAGTAGCAGAACCGGTCAATCCAAGGGAGATTGTGTTAGTAAAGCCTTTTCATTTAGCAACAAGATGCCTAAATCGAGTGACATTAAGCCTCTTGTTAAGGGCTGATACCCTGTGGAGGAGGAGCGAGGGACAACAAAGAAGAGGGGAAGGTCTAAGTTTGAAACTCAATGATGGAGTTGGGGGATATTGAGACTAGGCTAGCTAAGATCGAGTTGCTATTGGTCGATACGGAAGATCAGTTTGAAGACCACCACACTAGGATCAAGGAACTCAAGGATGGGTAAGAAGAGTTCCAGGGAGAAGTCCAACAAACCGTGGATGCAACAATCGATAGGCTTGGTAGTGAAGGTGAGACTCTTAGACACTCCCTCTATTATGATGCAGATGGCCTTAAAACTAAAAATAAGGCTTTACAAAAGGAGGACAAGCTCTTAAAGGAGGAACTTAATAGCATGCTTGCACAATTGATGGAGGTCAAGGATGAAGTGACCCTCCTCAAGAATTGAGCAATGTGAGCATGTCCTCAATTATGAGCCCTTCAAAAGTGGAAATTCCACGACCCATGGCATATCATGGGTCAAGAAATGCTAAGGAAATAGAAAATTTCATATGAAGCATGGAGTAATATTTTAAAGTTATTGGTATCACTGAGGATGCCAAAAAGATAGATCATGCTCCTTTATATCTTGCCAACACCACCCTAATATGGTGGAGGAGGTGTGGTGATATTGATAAGGGTCTTTGCACCATCGGTACTTGGGAGGAATTCAAAAAGGACTTAAAGAATCAATTCTTCCCTGATAATGCGGATAATGAGGCTAGAGCCAGGCTTAAGAGGTTCACTCAAAGAGGGAGCATTAGGGAATATGTCAAAGAGTTCTTCGAGATTCTCTTAGAAATCCCTAATTATCCTTATAAGGAGGCCCATTTCTCCTTTATGCATGGGTTACAGCATTGGGTCAAGATAGAGTTACAAAGGAGAGGAGTTCAAGACCTTGCTACAACTATCTCTATTGTTGAATCCCTCATCAAATTTAAGAAGTCTGGCAAGCAACATAAGCCAAAGGTAGTCAAGGGCACAAGTAGGGGGAGAAAGCAATAATAGCAAGGAGAATACCCCTAAGCCATTCCACAACCAAAGGTATGGTTATTTAAGGGTAAGAAGGAAAAAATGGGTAACACCAATCGCCCTTCTCTGAAGTGCTTCCTTTGTGAGGAGTCAAATAGGGCCAGGGAATGCCCCAAGAGGAGCAAACTTTTCACCTTGATAGAAGAAAAGGAGCAAGCTTTTCATTTTCTAGAAGGTTCAAGCATGGGGTCCTTACAATTGGTCGTTGCCTTCTAAGTAAAGAAAGAAGTCCCCAAAGCCGAGAAAAAAAAGGGTCGCATGTATGTGCAAGTTAAAATTGGCAACCTGCAGACTTAAGATCTTATTGATATCGGTGCTTCTAATAACTTTCTCACATTAGAAGAAGCCAAACGGCTAGACATGCAATATGAGAAAAGGGAAGGCTGGCTCAAAGCGGCTTGCTCACAACTAAAGAAAACTTATGGCATGGCTTGGTAGGATATAAAAGGACTTGATTATAATAAAAGTAGGACTTGTTTGCAATATATGAATTTCATCGAGTATATTTTGTTAAATTGAGTTCATCCGTGATATGTGCTAACTGTGCTCCTAGGTGGAAAATAGTGCTTATGTGGATGCCAAGTGTGTGTGTGTATGTGTGTATGATGTAAGTAACCCAATTAGGGTTAATCAATTAATGAATTATCGTTTTGTTCTTTTTCTCCTTCTCATCTTCTAATTCTCTCCCTGGAAAACTTATTCTTTTCCTCCCTCAATCCAAACCCCTTAACTTCCCTTTCTTATTAAGTTCAGATGCTCTCTAAACCTGACATTCTGGTATCAGAGCAGTCCGATCTGCATATTCCCCTAGCTTTGATAATTTCTAAACCAAATAAAATGATGAACGCATTTATAGACCCTTGAGGAACGCTCAGCGACTTATGAACATGCTATTAGAAACCTCAGTGACCAAATCCAAAAATTAGAGGAGGCAATGAATCGTAATATCGCAAACACAAACACAATGATCTTGGAGCTTTGATCCACCATGGATACTCAGTATAGGAACTAAAGGAAGGCCATGGGGGATCTGACTTTGTAGTTGAGTCAACTGGTTGAGTTATTCAAAGTGGTGAAAACAATAAAAATTCTAACCCTACTGTGAATGCGTCATTGTTTGAGAAAAATGGGGATCTTGGGCTGTTACTAAATCCATGACCGTGGGAAGAGGGCGAATCTTCTAAACCCACCCATCCCAGCCCTAAAATCCCGGATCTATTGGGTTTTCCACCACTTCCCACCAATAGTTCTTTGATTATTAGAGGTACTAGTACTACCAATTTTAATTTGAATGTATCACCTAGGGCTTATTTTATGAATCAATTTCCTAGTGGAAATCAATGTAGCCAAAGGAATCCTTGGAATAGTTCATTACAATTGAAAATGGATTTACCACAATTTAATGGCACAAACCCTAGGGTTTGGATACAAAAGTGTTCTAAATACTTCTTGATTTATGGTATCAAGGAATCTAATATGATTGAGTTAGCCTCTCTGTTCTTGGGTGAGGTTCCTTATTCCTAGTTTTAGGGTTGGCAACTATACAACCCAACCGCCTCTTAGATTGAGTTTTCTATTGTCAATTTGGGGAATTGTCTCCTGCGAATATAGTAGAAAAACTTAATAAACTAAGACTACCACTGTGCCTACTTACTAGGAGAGGTTTCAGTGCCTCAAAGCACTTATGCAAAAACATAACCAAGGTCTTTTTGAGACTTATTTTATTTAGAGTTTTGTCTATGGTTTAAATGAGCAACTGAGGCCCATGGTTAAACTCCTTCACCCTCAGAGATTGATATAAGGTTTTGAGCAAGCCAAACTCTAAGAAGAATCAATAGAGGCTTTGTTCAAATCACATAGACTTATAGTTGAGCCATTCCCACCCAAACTCCAATTTTCCTAACCACTTCTTAAACCTCCCACCTCCATAAAAACTAAGCCTGTAATGTCTAATATTTAATCGCCTCCCCCATATTTCACACCTAAACCATGCTTCAAATGTGGAGCCAATTATTTCCTTGGCCATGTATGCAAGTCAGTAATTATTAACTATGGATGCATTAGAGTTAGATTTGGAACCATTAATCATAGACTAGGAAGAACCCTAATGACCCACCCCAAGAGATAGACATAACTTCCCTTAGCGTTCTAGAAGGTCTTACATCTCCTAACACCTTCAGGATCAAAGGTAGATGTGAACACTCAATTTTTTCAGGCTCAAAAGCCTATTTTTCCGGACTGCAAACAGCCCGGCCGGACCAAAGGCCATTTTGGAAGTTCATCAGAAATATGCCAATATGGTACTTGAAACGTCCGGAAAATTACGAGGATCGC
>CANUEP010113171.1:0-53899 GCA_947857235.1 Jatropha podagrica | reverse complement strand
TAAGTCTTGATGTTCTCCACTTGTTGTCTCAAGCATTTGCCTTTCTCTTTCTCTATCTTCATGTCCATCATTTGGATTTTCAGTTTGCTCATCTTGTTGTTCATCTTTCTTATCTTGCTCATTTTCCTCATTTAGCTCATCTTGCTTCTCTTGTGTTATATCTACAACATCATCATTAATATCCACATTTCTAGAAGTAGAGTTAGCTTTATCAAATACAAAATGTATAGATTCTTCTACTGCTAGAGATTTTTTATTAAACACCCTAAATGCTTTGCTATTATTTGAATATCTAAGAAAAATACCCTCATCAGCTTTAGCATCAAATTTAGCTAACTGACTTTTCTTATTATTTAGAATGAAGCATTTATAGCCAAACACATGAAAATAGCTTATATTAGGTTTTTTACATTTCCAAAGTTCATATGGAGTTTTCTTAAGAGTAGATCTTACCAAGCTCTATTGAGAATGTAGCATGAAGTATTGATAGCTTTGGCCCAAAAGTACTTTAGAAGTTTGGCATCATTTATCATTGTTCTAGCCATCTCTTGTAGTATTCTATTCTTTCTTTCAACAACTCCATTTTGTTGGGGTGTTCTAGGAGCTAAAAAGTTATGAAATATTCTCATTTCTTTGCAAAATAAATCAAAGTCTTGATTTTCAAACTCCCTTCCATGATCACTTCTTATGGATGTAATGTTGTAGCCTTTTTCATTTTGAATTCTCTAGCACAAATGAACAAATTGGTTAAATGACTCATCCTTATTTATAAGGAAGAGTGTCCATGTAAATCGAGAATAGTCATTAACAATAACAAAAGCATATTGTTTGCCACCAAGACTAGAAGGTGTAATTGGTCTAAACAAATCAAGGTGCAAAAGCTCCAAAGGTCTAGAGGTTGATATCATGCCTTTTGACTTAAAAGAGGTTCTTGTTTGTTTACTTAGTTGACATGCATCACAAATGTGGTCTTTTTCAAACTTGATTTTAGGTAACCCTCTATCTAGGTCCTTCTTTGAGAGCTTAGAGATTAAATGCATGCTTGCATGACCTAATCTCTTGTGCCATAATCAACTAGAATTATCAATTGATAATAAACACACATCATCAAGGTTATGCAATTCATTAGGATCTGCTAAATAAACATTTTCAAATCTTTTTGCAATAAAAATTTTTTTTATTATCATGCTTGTCTTGAACTTCACAATGTGATGATTCGAATATGACTGTTCTATTCCTATCACACATTTCACTTACACTTAAGAGATTAAACTTCAAACCTTTTACTAATGATACATCCTCAATTGATGATGTGCACCAACTATACCCTTTCCAATGATTTTTTATACATCCTCAATTGATGGATATGCACCAACTATACCCTTTCCAATGATTTTTCCTTTGCTCTTATCTCCAAAGCTAACTGTTGATCTCAATGAACTGGCTTTTGTCACTACTCATGTGCCTTGAGCAAGTGCTATCCATATAACACAGTTTCATTTTTAGCTCACTCCTCAGGCAGACCTGTAATCAATCACTCCTTAGGGTTAGTGGTAAAAATGGGTTTGCTTTCATTTAAGTTCCTGTCCTTTCTCCAAGTTTTGAGTTAAATTTCAGAGGGTAGATTTTAGCATTATGTCCCTTAGCATTGCGAAGGCTACACCTCATGGGTAGAGAAGTTAAAGTGCTACTTTTGATAAAACTTTGACCAACATTTTAGCTCATAAGACCATTGTAACGAATGCCATATTTTTTTTTTGATAATTTTTTATTTCCTAATAAAACATCCAAAGATTTCTTTTCTTTTGTGACAGTTGCCAAATCATTTTTCATGGTTTCAACTTCCTTTTTCAAAAATTTATTTTGACAAGTGAGCTTGTTGCAATTTTCATTTGAATCATTCAATTTCAATTTTTGTTCCAAGCAAGTCTTAACACTAGCATATAGATTTAGTGCACGTTCTTTACTTTCTTTTAAAGCTTCAATTTCTTGTAAGAGATTTTTGCAAGTAGTTTCTTTGAAAAATGCTTCTCTTAGAAGATTACTTTCTTCCTTAAGCTTTTTGAAAGCTTTCCTTAAGCAACTATATTTTTTGAAAGTTTCTTCAAAGTTAGAGTAAAGCTCCTTAAGATCATTTTCAAGTTCAGAATAACCCATAGATTCAGAATCACTTACATTGCTTTCATTAGTTTTGCTGCACTCAGCTTTCTCAGGTGAAATCAGCTTACCAGCTTCGTCTGACTCTAAGTCACTTATAGCCATTAAGCAAATATTTGCTATTTCAGCTTCATTGCTTTCTTCATCATTTGAGCTTGACTCATCATTGTCACTCCAAGTTGCAATCATGGCTTATTTTGCTTTGTTTTTTATTTTTTTTTGAACTTCTTTTTAAGCTTTGGGCAATTCGGTTTAATGTGCTCGGGCTTGTCACATTCCAAGCATATGCTTTAAATAAGATGGTGACCTTTGATTCCCATCTTTCTGGTAGAGATCGAAGGATTTTCTTTGTAAGTTCTTCTTCTGAGATATTCCTGCCAAGAACCTTCAAGGAATTAATAATAGTAGTAAATCTAATATTCGTTTCAACAATGTTCTCATCACTTTTCATAGAGAACATTTCATAATCTCTCCATAAAAGATTTATCTTAGATTCTTTGACTTGGTTGGTTCCCTCATATGTAACTTCTAGCATTTCCCACACTTCCTTGGCGAAGGCATAACTTGAAACTTTGTTATATTCATTAACATCTAAAGCACAATGTAAGATATTGATGGTTTTAACATTTAAGGCAATACTCTGCCAATCATTATCCGTATATTCCTCTTTAGGCTTATCAAAGGTAACACCCTCAACAACCTTCTTAGGAATTTTAGGACCTTTTATAATATTTTTCCAACATTCAATATCAACAGATTGCACCAAGTTTCCCATCCTAGTTTTCCAATACGAGTAGTTTGTACCATTGAACAAGGGAGGTCTAGTTATGGACTGTCCTTCAAGAGGACTATAACACCCACCGCCCAATCTCAGAGGACCAAATGATGAATGCCACATTCGATGCTCTGCCACTGTCCTATTCTACTCATTATCTCCAAATCGTATATTAGAAGTGGCTATGTTTTCTTAGGGAGGCAAGCAATTAAAATATAAAATAGAGGTTTTAGGAAAAATCCTATAAAAATTCGTAAGAGTGCCCCTCAAAAATCTACTTGCTACACAAGGAAAACAATTACACTTTCAATATTTTTCCACTAGACCCCAAACTCCAAATCAATATAACAAGTTGCGCAACACTTCTAAAATTTCATATTAAGTTATCTTATTATGTTACCATACATTCAAGGTATAACTACTATCAATCAAAGGATAATCACTATTAACTAACACCTTAATTTCATATAACAAATATTATAACTTAATTAATCACCAATCTCAAAATTGTTTACAAAGTATCTATACATGCCATAATTTACATTTCTATACATGTTATACCCAAGATTAATACTTCTACTCTAATGTTATCCCTTCGGTCTTCAAGTAGCACCCGTAGCTCACAACCTGCGCGTAATAAAAATCAATGCGTTGAGTGGAAGACTCAGTGGTGTTAAATAATAATAAATTAAAATAGCAAGAAATGTCAAGTAATGAATATCAAATATCTTTAAAAATACTCAAATCAAAATATATATTAAGCATTGAAAACGTGCTAATTAAATTCAAATATTTCAAAAACCTTGAAGAATTTCACTCTTAAAAATTAATAGATAATCCAATAAATATAAGGAAAAATATCACAAATACAAATATATTTCAGATTTCTATATATCAAAATAAAATTCCATTCTTAATTAAGGACTCGTACACATACAGAAGGAAATATAACCAAATTCATTTAATCGTGGCTTGTGAAACCACCACCACCACCACATATCTCATAAATGTGGCCTGTGAAACCATCACCACATATCACATAACGGTGGCCAGTGCCACTACCTCAAATCACATAACCGTGGCTAGTGCCACTACCTCAAATCACATAATAAGTGTGTTCGCCTATTCATAAGGGCTGATAACCCTAGCATATGATCATAGCTTTCATATAACAGAATGGGCTGATAACCCGAGCATACTCATATATCGATATTAATCTCATTTTACTGTATTTCAATCATGTATAGTGGAATCCAAAATCAAAATCATTCTTTCACAAATAATCATGTTACTTATTCATAGTTCTCAATCAAAATACTTTGTCACTTAATACTCATCATTTCAAAATCACTTAACTTACAACTTACAAAAATTCACCACATTCCCCTTTCTCTCATACTTAATAAATTCAATTGAACATATTCAAAACATATGTATGTAATTGATATAAAATACTTAAATCAATACTTTAAAAAGAGTGAAAATCAAGCTTTACCTACTAAAGAAGGTCCGACCGCTCTTAATGAAAATAGAGGAGGAGTGGTTTCCTCCATCAAGATCCTTAATTACCATCTCAAAATCATTACTCAAACCATTAAATTTATTACTTTAAACACTTAATCGTGAAACCCATCTTACAATTTCAAAACCTTCTTTAAGTCATGAAAAATGCTAAAACATTATAATTCAAATTAGAGCTTTAAACCATCGTCAAATTACTTATTAACAAACTCATTTAAGTTAAAATCAAGCTTAAAAATCAAAGAAACACAAAGGCCCTTCACCTTACCAAGGTTCGGCCATTCTTCCAAAATCAAAAGGGAAATGGTTTCTTTTCAAAATAACCATACTTATTTCAATGAAATCCATCCAAAAACTCATTAAGATTCAAAGGACTTAAAAAGCATGAAACAAAACCAAGGCTCTTCCTATTAAGGAGGGTTCGGCCTCTCTTGGTTAAAGGGGAAGGAGTATTTTCCCTTCCCTTTTAAGCATTCTTCTATGTTTAAGAATCATGAAAAATCAACTTAAAGCATTCAAACATCCATAACTCAACACAATTCACAAAATTCTTCAAAATCATTCAAAACCTAAAAATTGCAAACTCTAAGAATTTGAAAGAGGAAGTGTAATATTATTGCACTAACCTTTAGAATAAGCTTTAAGAAGCTTAGAAAGCTTCACTCTTTAGCCTTCTCCTTCCCTTTGGAGGAGGGTTTTCCAACTTCTTCAAAGTAGGAGAACTACCCATTAGAATAAAAAATTAACAAAAGAAATAGATGCAACATGATTTAATGCATCAATTACATGTCCTAACCATGAATTCTACTTATTAATTCATAAAACTCAAAATCACAACTTACTTGTTCTTGGTGAAAACTCTAATTCCTTAGCTTCGGACTCCAAATTCCTACTCTTTTCACTTAATTCTTACGGTTTAATTATTAAACTTTGGTTTAATTCATGAAATTTAAAGTAATTTAGAGGTAAGAAAAATTGAAGAAATGGAGAAGAAAAAGAAGGTGAAGTTGGCGTTGGAGAAGAAGAAGAAGAAGAAGAAGAAGAAGAAGAAGTGGCATGTAGATAAGCTTTGTTGACTAAGTCAACAAGCTAATGTTGCTAATTCACCAAAATTTGACATGTGTATGGCTTAGATCAAGTTAAGGTATTTTAATCCAAAGGCTTTAAATATTTATCAATTAAATCTCTTCTAAATATTATTTAACTCTACAAAAATAATTTCTCATTTATTCCTTAATATACCACACTAGAAACAATATTCATTAAATGTCTTAATTCACAAAAAATATTTCATAAATATATTTTCTACCCATCTATATCATGTAAACATGCTCCAAAAATATTAAATAAAATATTAGACACACGTAGTAATTTTTTGGAACCAAAATAATATCAAGTTCCGGATCGATATTACTATTCACAGACCGATGAATCACTATTACCGATAATAAAAAAGACATTGAAAAATAGTCCGTTACATAAAAGAACTAAAAGAGAACAATTTTGGTTGAGTTCAGTAATATGGATGCCCCTCCTAGGACACCGAAGGCTTGCCAACGTAGCCTTCATTGCACTACAGTTCACATGTCTATTCGTTAATAATCACCCTACAAGGGACATATTATAGTCTATCTCCACTTCCTCCTTTGTCTTCACTTTGTACCTTTTATCGGAGATTCCTCGTTTGAAAGTGTTAGGTCTCCTAGGTTCATTGCAGGTCAAACGTCATCCATGATCAGATCTCCAATGAAAATTCACATGCACATGGCAAGACTAGCAACTATATGCATAAATTAAGAAAATCCTAAGAGAGAGTTCTTGTGAGTGGTTTATTTTTTAGTGAAACAGAGCACTATATCCATTAATGAATGAATTTTAATAGTATCAGAGTTGTTTCAGAACTAAAGTATTATAAATTTAAAACTCACCAAAGGCAATTAGTAAAAAAAAGTTACCAACAAGAACTTGTTATGTTTTTCTTAATATTAAAAATAAGATTCTTTTATTGGTAAACTAAAATAATAATTAATACTAAATTCGTTATTTAGAACCTAGAGCTTAAAAATTTTTAACTTTTTAATTATATAATTTATAAAATCTTACAGTTTACAATTCGAATTTATCATACGATTTAGCAATCACTCCAATAATTTTAATTAAATAAACGACTTTAACAACTTTTTCTAAAATTGATTTGGATTAAATATTAAATAATGAGGCTTACTATAAATTTCGGAAATTTTAAACTTTTATAAGTCCGAATACCAACATAAATATTGATCTAGGAATGAGCCATGAGTTTGTGGATAAACAATTGAAGGGCATATGGGTTATTAAATCAAAGACATATCAATTGAATTTGATCAAGTGTTGTCAAAGATAATAGGACCAAAATATTAATGAATTTATAAGTTACAAATTTGATAATTAGTTTGATTGTGATTTAGGGACCAATTTCTTAATGGATTTAATAGGGAATAGAGACTAATTTTTTACGGAAGCACTAAGGTGTGGGCAGAATTATAAATTAAGGACGTCACAGTTAATTTTTAAAAATAAAAGTCCTCATTTGTTAATTTGATTATAATTTGAGGATTAATTTTAATTTTCTCATATTTTATTTACTTGTAATAAGTTAAAAATACATTTTGTTTTGAATCAAACTAATTTAAAGGATTCGTCAGTGGCTTAAATGCACGTTATCATAACGCCTCGGTCTAGTATCTTGAACCAAGTGAATTGATTCCAGTGAATCCTAGCACACTGGGTTGCTAGCAATCCACTGAGCAAAAATGGCAGTCATGACCATGGCACGGTTGCAGCTCTTCCACCCGTCACCACCCATCATCAAACCCTCCATGCTTTTATTGAGACTCGGTAATTCACCTTCTCATGCTCTTCGTCCCCGCAAATTCTCAGTCACCCCCACCACTCTCTGCTCTGCTTCGAATCACAGCCAAACTCAAGAGGTATTATTCTATATATGTATCTAAATTGATCATGTTTTTGTCAGTTCTGTATAGTATATTTTTGAAGTCATTGAATTGATTATTTATTTGTTTATTAGAGCTGTGATGAGTCTATTGTTGGGGATCTGCTGGACTATCTCAATGAGTCATGGACTCAGTTTCACGCAACTGGTTGGTTTTAATTTTAGTCGTTCTGTTTATTTTCTTTTGTGGTGTTATTATTGATGATAAAGTTCAATTAGAGCAGAGTTAAATGAACTCAGTAGTTAAATTGTAATTATTACAGATTGTTCAACAGTTCAAGTGACTTTTTTTGGAAATGCAAAATGGGATTTTTGTATTGATGATATAAGTTGAAAATGATATGGTGGGTTGTATTTGTTCTTTGTTTGTAGCGGAAGCAAAAAGGCAACTTACTGCTGCTGGTTTTCATTTGCTTAATGAAAATGATGAATGGAACCTAAAGCCTGGCGGACGCTACTTCTTTACAAGGAACATGTCTTGCTTGGTTGCTTTTGCTGTTGGAGAGAAGTGAGTCAGAATTCCTTTATACATAAGTTCTTACCGCATTAGATAACTAGATAATAGTGAAAGAAACACATTTCTTGGGTCGGACTGTATAAGCAACGAAACACACTGTTAACATCTCAATATAATCAGTTCCATAATGCCATGATGAAATGAGAAAAGGATTGGTCTAATTAACAGGTTAAACAAAATTAACTAGCTCTGAATACTACCAGGTCCAGAATCTGCACTTTTGTGATTCCAATTTTCCTTGCAATCGTTTGTCAGTCATTTATTTGTTTTCCAGCTTTTTTGGTATTATTTTCTTAGCTTTCTATGTTTATATTTGGAATCTCTCTCTCTCTCTCTCTCTCTCTAGTGTCTGAGCTTTTTCAAAGCTATCTAGGTCTTATATTCCCTATCATCATTGTCCTTATCATAAGTAAAGTTTATTTTCGTTGTACTATATAGGCTTAGTTTTGCAGGTACACTGTTGGAAACGGTTTTCATGTGATAGCTGCACACACAGACAGCCCATGCTTGAAGCTCAAACCAAAATCTGCATCCTCCAAATCTAATTACCTAATGGTCAATGTGCAGACCTATGGCGGTGGTTTATGGCACACTTGGTTTGATAGAGACTTGAGTGTTGCAGGAAGGGTAATAGTGAGAGGCACTGATGGTTCTTTTGTGCACAAGCTTGTCAAAGTAAAGAGACCTTTGCTACGTGTACCGACGCTGGCAATTCATCTTGACCGGTTTTCCCCTGCTTCCTTATAAATTTCTTATTTTATTTGCTGTGGCTTTAATTACCTGATAGTTGATTTTATATGGAGAACTGTTATTGCATATTTATGGTTAACATTGATGTGAGAAGTCAATTAATGTGCAAGTTTTGGACACTTGGTCTTAAGTTATGCTGGAACCTTTATGACATAGGATTGCTAGTTTGGCTTGCTAAAGTTGCTTATATCAAAGCAAAACAAAGAAATCTTTTAGAAAAAAAAAAATGTTTCCTTTTATTTTACTGGTACAAAGAAAAATCTTCTGTCTTATAATTAGTTTTTTTAGCTTTTCTCAAATGAAGCAAAATTTATGTACTTGCCAATAATAATTTCTTATTATTGCATTTTCTCCATGAAAAAACCAAAACTTGTTAAAATAAGTTTTAAAAAACATAACATATTGAACCAAATGGTATATAGCTGCCAACTGGACTAACAATGGTAGTGGCATGCTGTTTTAGTTGAAAGATATTCTTTTTTTTTTTTTTTTTTTTTTTTTTTTTTTTGTGTGTGTGTGTGTGTGTATGAAGGGGGGACAGTCGAATCATAAGAAGATTAATGACTGTCTTCATATTGGACAGGGGGGAAAAATGATAAATTTCAAGTAGAGAACACGGACCATTATATTATCTTCTAGTTTCTATTTCTAATACTTAGTTAATTTTTCAGCACAGTGAATAAGGATGGGTTTAAACCAAATCTGGAAACTCATCTTGTTCCCCTATTTTCAACGAAATCTGAGGAAAAATCTCTAGAGATAGATAAAGATACTGCAGCTTCCTCAAAAGCTGTTCATCATCCACTGCTTATGCAGGTATATTATTTTCTGTCAGTTTGATCCTTTTTGCAAAGTGTTCTGCTGTTGTATTATCTAATCACCACAGGCAAATTTTTTTAGTTTTTCCTCATTAAACTTCGATTGAATTAGCAATGCTGCACTGATCAGATGAGCGGTTATTAGCAATTTTCTAGATGTTAATTCTTGTTTTGATTCAGATCTTGTCGGATGAGCTGAATTGCAGCATTGATGAAATAGTTAGTATTGAATTGAATGTTTGTGATACACAAGCTAGTTGCCTTGGCGGTGCAAACAATGAATTTGTATTTTCTGGAAGATTGGATAATCTTGCTTCAACTTTTTGCGCATTAAGAGCTCTTATTGATTCATCCAAGTCTTCAAGTGATTTATCGAGTGAGCCTGCTATTCGTATGGTTGCTTTTTTTGATAATGAAGAGGTAATTTATTCTTGAACGACTTGCAGCGTTGGTTATATATACATTTCTTTCATGTTTACTAATAACAGTTAGAATAAATCTGCCTTGCTTCCAAAAGCCACATAATTCGATTGTACTTTGTTAATTCAAGTCTTAGAATAACTAGGTAACATAAATATTTCTAGGCACTATGTCCTTGTTCCACCAGGACTACAACCTCTAAATTGGAATTTTATAAAGAGAATCCTAAATAATACTAGTGTTTTTTTATTGACTGCATCATTTTATTCCTAAATATTGTTGTTTAGGTGGGTTCAGGTTCAGTTCAGGGAGCTGGTGCACCAACCATGTTTCAGGCCATGAGGCGAATAGTTGGATGCCTGACTCATAATAAAGTTAGTGAAGGTGGTGTTGAGCGTGCAATTCGGCAATCTTTTCTTGGTATGGTTCTTTTGAAACCTTTTGAGCTTAGCAATTAAATTCTTATTCTTTAGACTAATGCTTTGTTTGGGAAGAGGGGAAGTAAAATAAGGGGTGGAGGTAAAATAAGAGTGTAATATTTTACTGTTCATTTTCCTCCAAAAATGGAGTGAAAATGAGGTTAAAATGTTTACATCCTCCTTGATATTTTACCTCAAACCAAACAAGGAATTTTGATAATCCCAGGAAATTTTCCTTATTTATTTTACATCCACCCAAATTTTACACCCATCCAAACAGAGGCTAAGTTTTGATTCCACTTCATTCGCTTATTGGCATTTTCTGGTGTAGCATTAGGAAAGCCAAAAATGTTTTGTAACATTTTATTGCAGGCTTCTTGTGATTTTGATTTCCTCTACCACAGAGTCCCTCTTTTCATTACACCCTTGTCAATGAGTAGTAGAGGTATCCCATGAGAGTACATCACTGTTAAGGAATGTGGATAAGAAGTCCTTATCTCTAAGACACACCTGATTAGGTGTAATTAACTGTAAACTAAGTTTGCTGCATTGTCCATAGTACTAAGGCACATTGTCAAGCGGGAATCCTCAAGAAATATCTTCACATGTTAAATATAGTTCATATTATATACAAGGCTGTAAACTATCTGGAAGATAAGTTAAAACCAGAAGGTTTTGTGGTGAGATTGTATAAATTGGTTGGGGTAATGTATCTTTTTCTTAGATGTGATGAATATATTGGAGGGCTCTCTAGGTCCATAGGCTTCCATTCAGTTCTCTTTGTTATCAACTAATTCTACAATATCCACTAGGTCTAGAATATATCCAATGTGATTACCTTATAATGTTTATTTTTCTAAATGAAGCCCTTTAGCTTATACATCTATCATGCAAGCTTTTTTCAGGCCTACCCTAGCAGCTTTTAGTATCTGCTGTTTTACAGCTTAAACTGGCGTTCTATAAACATATTAGAATGAAGACTTGATTGTTCTTTATCATCAGTGCCTTTGTGCAATATGTGATATGATATTTTGCAGCATGAACAATTAGTCAATTACTAAGGCTTTTGTGGTGAAGTTATCAATAAGTGAATTTAGATATGCTTCAAATTTAGATGAGAAAACAAAATACTAAACTGAATATGAAAATTACCTTTTCTAGTTATCGAATAAGGATTTAGAAATTCTTTTCTTCTAAATTACTAGTGTAGGAGGATAATGTTGGAACGCTTGTTATCAAGCAGAGTAAACTATACATTACATTTAGAAGTTGTAAGAAAACAAAGGAATTAAAGAAGACTATATAACGGCAAGTTTCCCCATAGTGAGAATTAGAGACCAAAACAAAGCTCTGCATTCCACATGAGATATTTGCTATAACTGGAATTCATTTTCAATTTCTTCATCACTTTGCTTCTTGTTATATGATTTTTAGGAAAGTTGGAAATGTTTGAGATGTTAGAGAATTTTCGGGAAGAACAAAGTTTAAACTTTTCACAAGGAAGAAAAGAAGCTTCAAATTATGGCATTGTCCAATTGTTGTTGTGACAGTATTTTTGTGCTTAAGAATCAAAGTTTTCATCTGTTGCTATTACAAGACAAATTTGTTCTATAAAAGATGTGAGTTTATTATGGAAAAATATTTTCTATTTAATTCATCAATAGAGTCACATATATATATACATACATGATACTATAAACCTATTAGAAATCTAACTCCTAATAGGGTTCTATTTACAACTCCTAATAGAGTTCTATTTGCAATTAATCCTTAACAGTTATGTTCTGTGAAAATTTTCCATTGTAAGGGTGTTTTTAACTTCTAATCAAGGTTGCTTGATATAGGAAAACTTTCAGGTTTCAGTTGTTATGTAGTATTTTTATTTGTGAGGGACAGAGAAGCCTTCAGATGTTATCATACATCGTTTAGAACTATTCATTTTTGGTATGGTGGATGACACTATGTTTGATGTTCATGCTGCTTTACATTTTCTAGATCCTTGTCTTATAAACGATAGCTTTTGTTCTTGTACTTGGGTTGCACTCCTTCAATGCCTCTTAGTGAATTTGCTTTTTTATTTTTTGATTCAAATTAAGAAGGCGCTTTTGCAATGGATTTTGTTTTGTTTTTATTTTAATTGCTGTTGGATGGATATATATTTCATTTTAGATAGATGATAGATGAAGGGACTAAAGATTCTTTTCTAGATCAAGTTGGGCATAGGTCAAACATAAGTGTATTATGATAATTTATTTGAATGTGAATTCTTTTTTATTGGAAAAAGCTTTTTCACTTGCAGGCAGTTGACCTTCAGAGTTTTGAAGTTCCAATTGGGCAGAATGTCAAGGTAATTGAAGAAAAAGTAGCAAAATCAAATTAATGTTGCTAAACTAATAATATATATTTTCTATTGTAATAGATGAATTTTTTTTTTTTTTTCTTCAGGTATGTGATATGTCCTACGAAGCTGCATTATCTGAGATTCATGAGGTTCTGAGATCTGCTTGTGAGACGCATAAATTACCTTTAGCTCAAATTTGGGTCCCATGCAACCAACAGGGCAAGCAGGGTTGCCGACATTCTGATGAAAACTATTATCACTGTATTTCCACTGTGGATCATGCTTGCTATGTGCATGAACCTGGCATGCAGGCTTTTCATGAGGTTTGCTCTGAGCATCACTTGTTAAAGGGTCAAGGAGTTGCTGGGGAAGCATTTTTGAGTAACCAACCTTGTTTCTCTAGTGACATAACTTCATATCGCAAAACTGAGTATCCTCTTTCTCATCATGCAAGGATGTTTAGATTGCATGCTGCTGTTGCTATTCGCCTACGAAGTGTGCACACTGGTACAGCTGATTATGTGCTGGAGTTATTTCTGCCTGTGGATTGCACAGATCCTGAAAAACAGAAGGATATGCTTACTTCATTGTCCACCATTATACAACAGGAGTGTCAGTCCTTACGGGTCATAACAGACAAAGAACTAGAGGCAGAAACTGGACCAGTTAGTGAAGTGGTAGTGCCTTCGTATGGTAGACCTAGCAGAGAAGATGTGTTAAGGGCGATGCAACCTTATTCTGAAAGTTATGCTGGGGATAATTCATCCTGGACTGCCTCTCTGAGAGGGATCCAACAAAGTGGAAGTGTTGTTTTATCATATGAGAAAGAGAATCAAAAGGTACAAATTGTTGAAAAATCAATGGAGTACAGGAATGGTCGAGAAGAGTATAACCTAAAGAGGAGTATTGAATGTGGCGTAGATTCTGAAGTTGCTGAAGGTAGCCTTTCAAGTGTCTGTATGGGTAAAACAGCAGAGAGAAAACGCGCCAAGGCAGAGAAAGCAATCACCTTGCAAGTTCTTCGGCAATATTTTGCTGGAAGCTTAAAAGATGCTGCGAAGAGTATTGGTGGTGAGCATAATTCTTTGTTGAGTTTAGTTCTAGTTTTACTGATTGCCTGAACTTTGGAGGGGTGTGGGTGCGAGAGAAACAACTATATTCTCTCTATAAATATTGTTGCCTAAGAGGTGTAGTTCAGCAAAATTCTTTGTCACCTTAAATACTTCTTGTACAACACTATTATAAGCTGTGCAATACTTCATGGAATTCTTCATTACTTTCACGGGATTATAACTGCATAACATTTTTCTGATGCTGTTCAATCTATGAATTATGCTACTTCTAATTTCTATCGTGCATGTTTTAACATCTTTCCTATTTTTGACCTTAAATTTCAGTTTGCCCCACGACCTTGAAAAGGATATGCAGGCAACATGGAATAAAACGATGGCCTTCTCGGAAAATCAAGAAGGTCGGTCACTCCTTGCAGAAGCTCCAACTTGTGATTGACTCGGTCCAAGGTGCCTCTGGTGCTCTCCAGATTGGTTCCTTTTATACAAGTTTCCCTGAGCTGGCCTCTCCGAATTTATCAAGCAGCCCTTTTTCAGCATCCAAGCAGAGTGATCATCCAGAGGAATCGAGCATACAAGCTGAGGGAGGTATTTTTAGCTCCCAAGTGGGTGCACCAAAATCACCCTCCTCCTCATGCAGTCAGAGTTCCAGTTCAAGCCATAGCTGTTCCAGTGGGTTACAGCAACATCCTTCTGTATTTACCATTCGCACTAGTGAAGATCCTATTCTTGGAGAAAACTCAAGCAATGGTGTGTTAAAGAGGGTCAGAAGTGATGCAGAGCTGCATGCTTCCAGTCAAGAAGAGCAAAACCTGCTGCCAAGATCTCAAAGCCACATATCTCTAAGAGAACAACCTAATTTGGGGAACCTTCCGCCATTACCTAAAAGTAGCAGTCGAATGTCTCATGAGGGTGATGCTCAGAGAGTCAAAGTCACACATGGAAATGAGAAAATCCGGTTTCGCATGCAATACAATTGGAAACGTAAAGAGTTATTGCAAGAAATTGCAAGGCGGTTTTTTATAGATGACATAAATAGATATGATCTGAAGTATTTGGATGATGACAATGAGTGGGTCTTATTAACATGTGATGATGATTTGGAGGAGTGCATTGACGTATGCCGATCATCCCAGAACAGCACAATTAAACTTTCACTCCAAATTTCTCATCTTATGGAAGGGTTTTCGAGAAGCTGAGGCCTATAATTGTCAATATGCTTTTGAGATGTTCGGTGTGGTTTCACTTCCGAAGTCAATGGTATCAATGTTGGTATGTTTAACAGCAAAAGCAGACAATCTCAATAGTAATAATTGTTGATAGGTTGGTGCAAAAGATGAAGTTTGGAAAAGCAGAGATGATGTTCATTGGTTGCAAATAGGCAGTACGAGCTCACTATAGTGATCTATGGGGTAGAAAAGCTGCAAGGAAGCTGACGAACTTGTCGCTGTTATGCAGGTAGTTCTTCTGCCTGATATTTTTGACGAGTGATTGTCAACTGTAAAATGTACTCAGAACTTAAATGGAGGTAAAATTTTTTATCATGAATGTTGCCATTTGATAGGTCGTTTTGTTCTTTTCTTTTATCATTTTTTCTTTTCAAAATGTGGGCTCTGCTCCCTGCTTTGGATTCATGACCTGGCCACAGACAGACAGCAGGTTTCAAATTTTATGATGCATTTTGCATTGGCATTGCTTAAAAGTGAAAAGAGAAATTCAATTCTTGGAATGTATCGGACACGGACAAGAACATAAGATGACAGCTTATGTTAGTCCAAATCAAACCATCCGACAAAAACAAATAAACATAAAATATGACGATTCGCAGTTAGAATTTACACACGAGAATTTATTAATTATTAAAGAAAATGATATACAGCTGCTGCATCACAGCTTCGCTATAGCGCAAAATAATACAGTCCAACAGAGATATATCATATGCACTTCTTCATTAACCAAGTTCTTCTCTTTTTCTCTTGGCCTTCTAAAATAATACAACCTCAAAACACTTCACATTGATTAGAAGAAAAGAAAGTATTCACAAATATGTTTGTTCCTTTTTTTTTCTCCTCTGTATACATATGTCTGGAATCGATTTGAATATTTTTCTGCCCCTAATGTACACGTAACTTTAGTACCCTGGAGGAAGACTTTGTTTCTTTTTTTTTTTCCGAATTAACAAAAAAATTACAAAAAGAGGTATCATGCAGCAACTCTGAGTTGCTTCTCATGGCTGCAATGAAACTGATGGCCGATCTTCTGGCTTCTCGACAAGTTTACACCTTGAAGGTGGACCAAAAATGCTCAAAACTACCTGCGAATTGTTGAGCCATGGAGTATTAGACATGACTTTCACCTTGCCAAACCTTGTTCGTGGAGGCGCACATATAGGGAAGGAGAACTCTGATCAAGGAAGGTTAAGAAACTTACTGGCAGAAATACTAGCCCATGCATGAAACCAAGAAGGACCAATGCCAAGTACATTTGGAAGTAATATACCTGCACGACATGAGAAGCAAAGATATTAGAGATAATGAAGAATTCTAGCTTGGCACATGTGATTCATAACTAAGTGTAGGAACAGAGACCACAAAAACTTCCGTCCTTGAGAAACAAAGAACGAGCACGCCAACTAGCTTTGTTAGTGTGATACCACTACAAAATTACAGCACAAGAACAAAACAATTGTCAATAAGATAAGTAGAAGTGATTACATCTTATCTCTTCAAACAAAAGACAAAAATAACCTGAAGACTGAAGCCCCCATTGTGCCTAGAGCCTCTTTCATTCGTTCTTCTCTATCTCCACTGCTTACCTATATAAAAGTTGCCAAATCATACTTCAGACCAGCATATATTTAGTTGCTATACTCAGAAGAAGAAAATTTTAGTTTTTATGGACTAGTAATATCTTTAGTTGCGGAATGAGAATCCTATACAACACTAATTTACAATTTACTGTTGGAATGCAGATCCCATCGACATTTTAACTTGGCAAAATAGATAATGAATACAAGTTAGGGGAGAATGTATTTGGCATGGATTTTCATCAAGATGTCACAGGCACAACCTCAAAAAGGTGGACAACGACAAAATGAGATAACTGAATTGCACTTACCGTGAAAGCATGTGTTATATGTACACAGAACTCCACAGCAATGCCAACTGACATGACAAGGTTAACAACAGACACTGCATTCAGTTGAATATCCAGAATAGCCATCACACCCTGCAGAATTTCATAATGTAACAAATTTCATCTTCAAAGCAGAAATTCTAGGTAAATAGACAGATCAAATAAATAATAAAATATAACCAAAATTCTAGTTATTATCAAGCAACAGCCTACCATGAGATCCACGACAACCATTGCCAAAACAAGCAAAATGATTACTGAACTCCATAAACTACATTAGACAAACAAAGAAACAGATAAATACTAGTTTTTTATCCAGAAAGACAACTTAACACCAAACTCGAGAAAAAGTGCACGAGGGGCAAAGAGAATACTGACCTGCATGTGATAACTAAACAAACAACAAATACCGCTCCTGGTATATCACCAAAAAAATCCAATCAGTGAATTATAGAAGAGAAAATAACTACAGGTTGGTGTATCCTACCCATCAACAACAAATGCTGTAGTCATGTTACCACATAATTCAACAAGTCACTTCTTTTGGATTCAAAAACACCAAAATGTGCATGAACACACGAAAATCCCTATATGCACCCTTTGAACTACTCAAAAAACAAAATGTATGCTTCCATATATAGCAAGAAAAAAAAAAAAAGAGCTCAGTTTCCTCTTCCACAACAACCAGACTTCTTGAAGTTACTAACCAATTGCAATAGCCAGGTTAATCAACGCTGTCCTCCATATGTCAAGGTATTGTTCAAAGAACATATAAAAAACCGAATATGGGAACACTTCCATCTGCACCAGATAACAAATGTTACTCAAGGGACAGTCTCAATAATGGCACGAAGCAAACAGTCAACCAGTGTTTTCAAAATTCTAATGACCATTTATAAGCCAGAAAAAATATTTTTATGCGATGGCAGGCAAGGAGGTCCAACCATTTTTACTTGTCAGTTATTTGATAAGAACCTATAATGTCATGAGAAAGAAGAAACAAGTATTGGCTTTTTCAATAAAGCTTTAACTAGGAAAACGTAATTAATTTCACAGGAAAACCATGTGGTCCACTAGTATTTACCTTTAAAGAGTCAGAAATCCTTGAACTGAAATCTCGTGCAGCCCTCATTGAATTAACATAGTCAATCTAAAATGAATGCAACCATAATAAGGCTCTCTACAGCAAACATGAAAAAGAAAATATATCATGCACATTCTACCATCAAAAAATATATTACCTGTTTGTTCAGAGGCGTGTGATAGGTACGGAAGGATGATGCTTGGATAACACCATTACCATAGCCTGATCACACAATATGTCAAGAATTAACATCACATTCAAATAGTGAGTCACCATACAACAATTAAAAATAAACGAAAATTTTGATACAACCAGAGAATAAATATCCAGTTTCACTAACCTTCCAATTCCACACTGCTAGTGTAAGCACCATGGCCTCCTTTTGCACAATCAGCGGAAGGCAGAGCATTAAGGAACCATGGGAGTTTATCCCTAAATTGTGCTGTAGATGGACGATCATTATTCAAATCTGAGTGACGGAAACACTGAAAAATTCCAAAATCGTTACCGAATGAACCCTCTTTCATTTAAAAGGCACATGCTACTGCCTTAATAATTTAGTCAAGAGCACAATTTTTTAGAAAGTAATCAGGCTTTTTCCCTTTTTTTGGTAAAATTGAACATTTTCCCCTTAACTGTTTAGTAACTTACTGTGGTACAATCTTTGCAAACTCCTCTGAGAGCACAAGAACCTGTATCAGAGGAACAGCAAGGAGGCTGGGAAAAAGAAGATCAACTTCAGCATATTCAGTTGTAAGGATTGCAAGCAGAAAAAATCATATGTCAAAAGGGTAGTAAATTTTCGTGTTTTAGGGACAAAAGCGTAATGAAATTTAGAAGTTCAGAAAATGAAGAAAATATGATCACCAGCACAAAAGACCCATAATTGGTCAAGGATTATTTAGTTATATTCCTAAAGCCATTAAATGATTTTACCTAGTGAAAGTTGAACATATTGCAATATCATTGTATACAAAGTTCCAAGTACTTAAGATCTAATTCAAAATATTCAGTTACAATTTTCTTGATGAGGATTATGATGTCAGGAAAACAACAGCTTCAGCAGTTCTTCAGTATTTCATTTCCAGATCAGGATTAAAAAATTAACTTCAAGAATGATTAGATGATGACCTGATCATCAGGTGGACAATAACTTCCATTTGTGAATTTACGACAACAACCAAAAGCTTCTGGAGATATCCATACAAGAAAATCATCAAGCCATGAAGCAGCTGGTTTTGCAATATAACTGGACTCAGGAGTCAAAGATGCTCTTGCAATCTACAGGAGCAAAAATATATTTTGTCAAAGAAAGCACAACCATAGCAAGGTAAGAAGTAACGTGATCGAAAGGTATGTTGATTAATTGCTGAAGCAGCGGTAGACTTTTCAGAAAATTGAGATCTTAGCCTCAAAAATAAATTATTTATGTGTTTAAGTAACAAAATTTAGTGTTAACCACTAAATAGAAGATTCTAAAAAGTCCATGATTCAAGTTCATGGAGTGCCTCAAACAAATGCTTCTGCTTCTAGTTTCAGCAGCATAGATACCGGCAATCGATTTAAAAATTATTCTCAAAATAAAACAGATAAAAATCTGTCTACGTAACCACAAGTAGTTGTGTTCTAAACAAAGATATGAATTGCAGATGCAGGGAATTTGGAGGCATCTAATATACTCAGTGAAGAACAAGAAGATAGGTTTACCTCATTTAAAAGAGAGTCTGAATCACAGTGGCTGATGGAGCACAACTGATTCGTATGTCTTGATTCTGAGCTGAGAAGTACAGTACAATCAGTTTGAATATCTTATGGTATGAAAGAATCAAAATCAAGTTCGATTGATATCTTCCCTCAAAATGACAATTAAAGATTCATTATTTTTCACAATTACGCACTTGTTTAGCCGACAAAAGTGAATTAACTCCACAATTAATTGGAATAAGAAACAACCAAAATTAAATTTCGAGCTAAAAGAAAAATTATCAACAAGGAAAAAACATTGAATTACCTATAGTTATAATTCTTCACAACAAAGTAAAGCGGGGGACCAATTCTAAGATACTCTGAAACATTATTAAAATATCCCTGTGAAAAACAGAAATGCATGTAAAATAAACCAACAATACATCATTGAAGATGCAAGCACTATATCACATAATAGCTTTGAGAAATTAAACCTGAAGATATGAATCGCGAGGAAGAACAATCTTCTGTTCTAAACCAGGTTCAATCCTAGTGGATAATGCCTGTGAGTTTCAGAAACATTATAAATCAACTCGAGAAACATATAAGTCCCAAAAGCTTGCATAATTAGCATGAAAAGAAAGAAAATCTTGGGCAACTCACAATGCTAGCCAATGCAAAAGCAATAAAGATGGAAATGACAACAATCTTAACTCCCCATAGACTGAGCATCGGTGCATGGATCCCCTAGGAATTAAAGAAAAAGCCGCTCAACTCTATCAGAAAATGTCAATGAGTAAAAACACAAATTCTTTAATAAAGTTGTACAAGCACATTGTAGAGCACAAAAAACTCATTATCATTTGAATTATTAGATAACTTCTCATGTATCTTAAATTATGAGTTCCAAAAATCCAAATGACAATAAATATAAGCTCGTATGATGTGGCTGAGACTATAAAAACAGGCTAGCAAAGGCACAACTTCCATAAAAAAAAAATGCATAAAAGGACTGAGTAGATTACCTCCATATATCGAGCCAGTAATCCAGGCCTTCTCCCACCAATGCCTAAATGTTTTATTATCTCACTTAGAATATATTTAAAAATTTACAACAACAGATAAAATATATGCAAGTTACCAAATGATGTAAAGAAAAGGTAAGGCATCAAGAAAATATGATGTAGAGAAGTCCCAATTACCTTTATCAGAGTCGGCATACGACGAAGAAATTTTTAGACAAGGAAAACAATCGACTCTCTTGTCTTCCGCGCGCAAAAAGTCAAAAACTATCAAAGCAACAAAAGCAGTAACTTGCAGAAGGAAGTCCAAAAGAACAGCCAGTGCTGCAATGGAAGCATGCAATAAAATGGTGACAATTCCAAACAATGAAATATAATAGAAATCTTTTGATTAGCACTCAAGGAAAAATGGATGAAAATATCTGACCAGCAAACATAGAAAACACACGACATGCTGGCATAGGAATAAAACTCCCAACTGCAAATGCTAGCACCTCAGATAGACTAGCAAGTGTAATAGATGGTCCAACTTCCACAAGTGCATTGCTTATCCGTCCTTCTAGTGGCAACTCTAGTGGTTGCCGTTTAACAGCATGCACCAATATACACATGTTGTCCACTCCTACCTGATAGCACAGACGTTCAGATGCAGGAGCCATTGAAATTTCCCAAAAATGTTCTGGTGAATAATGAATACTATAGAAAAGTTGTTCAATTTATCATTTAATATTCAGACTAAAGTACTATACAACTTCTAAACAAAGGAACATTCAGCTATTATAAGTTTTTACATGATAAATCTGCAAAACATCACAGTTAACAAGTTAGCCTAGCCTAACAGGGCTACAGTTGTATATGTTATATCTCACCCCACTTATCTGCCTCTCTGCCATATGTTGTAGTGGAGAAAGAAGGTAGGATGATGACTAGGTGTTGCTCTCTATTAACTGATAAATCATTTGCTCAGCCAATAAAGAGGAAAATATTCAGCACAAAATAGGAGTTTCCCATACAAAAGCCCATCTCAATGATGAGTTCATAGAAACAACATGGGTGAACACATCATGCATCGAGTGGCATGATTGCCGTATCATCAAGTCAAATTGAGCCTGTGAAGATGTGGAAGTGGAAGAAAGAAACTTACTGCTAACACAAGAAAAGGAATGACTTCCATGATTATTAGTGTAGATTTTACTCCAATGGCGCTGAAAAATCCAACTGATCCAAGAACAGAAAGCATGACAAGCATCACTCCAGAAAGGCCAAGCAATACCTGGAACATAACCAATCAAATTTAATGACATAAAGGTGCTACATGTTATGTAGTAACTAGGTATTCATGGCAGCGTGATACAATGATTTGAAACAGATAAGAAGGTTGGAAGTGAACTGTCAAGAAAGAAGGCTTGAAAGCCATAAATAAGGACATACCTTAGAAGAAAGGTAAAAAGAAGACATTCGAGGTGTATCACCTAGAGTAAGAGATATGTAGGCAAACATCACAAGGTAACTTATCTGAGAAAAAAAGAAGAACAACAAAAAGTTAATTAAATACATATACAGAAAAGGAAATATGCATTGTTAGGAAACAAAATTAATCTAAAAGACAAAAAAAATAAAACTAAGACATTAGAAATATCATTTGCACTAACTTATAAAATAATGCGAGTATTTCTACAACTTGAATAAAAAAAGGCCACTGCCCAATTATAGTCCCACCAAAGAGAGTTGTGAGGGAGAGAACTTAGCTGACAGTTTCACAAAACAATGAAATTATTGCAAACAACACATAATGCAGCGAATCTCAATCTTGGACCTGCAACCTTCATTGCGTTGCAGATCTAGGATTTACTTTACACTAAGCAACGAATACTATTATTCCCATAACTTAGATGAAAACGTAAATTTTTTATTAACTAAGAAAAAAACATACCGCAATAGTAATGGCATCTGCAGTACTTTCTCGTTTTAGTTCTTCCTCAATAGAGCTTTCCGATGAAAACGAAAGCGTCAGATTTTTTGATAGGACCATTGGCAACAGTTCATCCTATTACACAGCACACAAGATATTCAGATCCAACAAAGCAACAGCAAGTCTTAAACTTTATCATCATCAAACTAATTAATTAAATGATGATACACAAGTATTACCACATAAGCAGTCAATTGTACCTGTATTCAGGAAATAAGCTTTACCTCGAGGCAAATAACAGAAAGAAAAAAAAAAAGATTTTATTACTATGGTCATATCCAATCTCCATCTCACGAACTTCCGCAGTTTGCTTCCTTTTCTTCTTCCTTTTTCTTTTTTTTGTGTACGGGAAGTAATCCATTCATTATATTTCAGAACAGATTCCTTGTAATTACCCTCAACTTTGATTCATTTCCTTTTCAAAAATATTGAACTTGGCTAACTTCCAACCTAATGTGATCTATTCATAGGGACATCCAAGTTATTTGTATTCTTTAGTTACATGTGATGGATTTTCTGCCAACCTTAAATAAACAAAGATAGTAGAGTACAGTGGAAAGTAGGAACACAAGAACCTACTTCACCAGGCCCCCACCTCTCTTATTCATCAAGTCTTTTCATGTACCATGACTCTGATTGGTGACCTAACATCAAAAAACAAATAATTTGAACGATAAAATCATGTTTCATTCAATTTACCCCATGCAGGAATAGCCCGCTGTAATTTTGAAGTCACCCTCTATAAGTTGCCTATTGAAGTCACCTTGAACTTCTTTATGAAATGCAGCTGAATGATTTTTCTTTTATATATTTTTACATATCAATGGAAGGCTGCATATAATGGACCCGAAGTGGTCTGACCCCTACCCGGACCCGCACATGGCGGGAGCTTCGTGCACTGGGCTGCCCGTTTTTGTTTTTTACACATCAGTTATTGTTTTTCCATGAAAATGTTCCAAGAGACCAGCCAAACCAGGTTTCTTTGTATTAGAGATACAGTTCAGAGAACAATAAGCAGTTACGGACTAAATCCGTACTGCACGAGGCAAGTCTTATGTACAATAAAATTATTTTGTCTACTGTCACCAAGAACCAACAGCCAGTACCATTATGAAGAGAACAGATATAATACTACATGAGACTTTGAACTGAGAGAATTGCATAAGAAAACAAACATCATTTAAACAACCACTGAGATGAGAAAAGGCAAACCTTGACTAACTGAATAAAGGCCTTCTCCCAAGCAACAGCCTTATCAGTTTTATCCCCTTCTTTATCAATCACATTGTTTACTGGATATGTCACTATAAATGCGGTAGCCTGTCTCAGAAGAATCATTACAAGATTATCGCACAGACCAGAGATAGTTGTAATTTGCTATTTGCAAGGTACGGAAATACCTCTGAATAATTGCTCCCAGAGAAACCTCCCAAGGCAGTGCTAGGATCAAGAGGCCCTTTGAAGGCACTCATACAAGTGTCTGCAGAGGTATAATGCTGAAAACACAGAATATAAATTCAATTGACCACTTTGTGGGAAAAAAAAAAAACCATTACGCTAATTGAAAGGAAAATATAATAATTGGGGAATTGTTTGAAGGAAGGACAAGACACGAGTTAAAACAAAAAATTACATATGATTATTTAACTTCTGACCAAAAGATCAACAAAAGATAAAAGAGAAACTCGAAGAATTCTAAAATTTGAAATTAGATGATAGATCAGCAGCTTTTATTCAATTCAGGAGGTCAACATGGGCAAAGTGCATCTACCTATCTTTTAACATCAACCATTATCCAGTTGAAATACATACCACACTAATTAGGCAAGCTAAATTCTTTTAACATCATCCAGAAAGTCGATTATATTATAAAAGAAACAAACTATCTTTTGGGGTCAAAGAAGAATTTAGATCAGAATCCAATGATTCGAATTTTGTAAGATTCAGTGTACCATAATTCTATAAACTTAAATCCCCAACAGTCATGTTGGATAAAAAAAAATACACATGCATATTTGCTCAAATTGCATAGTTTTATTTATTTATTTGTTCATTTTTCGGCAAAGGAAGCACCCAAATACAACCTCAATGTGCGGGAAAAAAGACCATGAAATGTTAAGCTTGCTATCTCATGAATTATAAATTTGTTTCAGAATTTTACACAATGAAGATGAAATATATCAAATTATACCTGCAAACAATAGTTCACATGCTCAACTCCCCCATTGTTGTCATAATTTTGAGGATCCATTTGGAAATACTATTTGCAGAGAGAGAGAGAGAGAGAGACGAATGTTAGTCACAAAAAAAAGTACATTTAAGTGGCATAAAGACCTATGAAAATGAAATGGTTTGTATTAAAATAAAGATATTTGAGCAAACAGATTAAAAGCAGGTAACATACTTGAGAAAACAAATTAAAAGCAGGTGCGGATTCAGATATTAATTCCTAAATATGCCAACAAGGATATGAGCAAAACAACTTGGAAACCTCAGAGAGAAAGGATCAGGAGACATGGAACATGGCAAAATCAGTACATACTGAGGAAGAGTCAGTATGTCAACATAGCCAAAAAAATGAATGTGGCTATAAATATGGATAAAGCACAGGCTGCTCATAGCAGGAAGCCTTTAAGGCATTAATATAAAATCTATTAGAAACTTGAAATAAAGAAAGAATAAGCCATAAGTTTCATTCTACAATTTATCACCAAGTTGTATCAACAACAACTAGCAAGCAAGAAACTAACCTGCAGGACACTTTGAGTAGCACACTCTTGATCTAGTGGCTTCATACAAATATCAGTTAGAGCTATCAAAGATCCAGAGTAATTTGCACGAATTCCATCAACCTGTTATAATCAGATACTATCAAATTAACTATCATTTTGAAGCATAATTTACCAATAAAAGAAGGGCAAAAAATAACATAAACAAGAGAAAAATTATATTAAGATTAAAGTGATTCTCATAACAACATGATACATTTTGGAGGGCAAAATTGAACAGCAATACCTTCTTTTGTATTTCAAAAAGCAGCTTAATATTGTCCTCCGTGACAATGCTTGGTAATTTGCCATCTTCAGCATTGGGAGTAGTTGCTAGAATTAGCTGAGAGGGGAAAAAAATCATCAGCATCAGTTATACTTCATTAAGTAAACCATAATGAAACTACTATTCTATCAATATATTATGCTTCACAACTACTCCAAATGTAATTTCATAAAAATAATAAAACTTCTGAGCCTAAATTCAAAAGCATGATTCCATATTAAAAATTAAACCATTACAAGACACTGATAAATAGATAGCCAGTATTGAATTAGGCACATACTGCATTGTAATCTTCAACAAATCATTAGCAGTAAACCCACAAGGAAAGGGGAAAATGGCAAAACTTAACCAAACATAGAAAACAATTTTCTGACCTGGTAAAGTAATCGACACAAATTATAGCATTTTATGGGTGCATGCACACTAGCACATAAAATAACAATAGTAAATTTGTGGCACAGAGTTTGTTGTGCAGATGACAGTTAAAGGGATCATTCTATTGTAATCTTTTTCTCCCCCGTAGGTCAATTTGATTATGAAAAATAAATGCATGACAAGAAGATATATATATATATATATATATATATATATATATATATATATAATGCAGTTCACTGGTTACAGAAGAGAAAAAGAAGAAAACGCTGTCTCCTCATAGTATCTGCATGTATAATAAAGGGAAGGATTCAAAATTTTCTTAACTCAGTTTCTAGAAGACTATGCTTGACTACCAGAAAATAAAAACATAATGATAAAGCTTGATAGGGTGAAAAGGGTATGCGAATAAAACAAAGAAGTAAAAGCAATGCTGAACCTGCTCGATTCTGTAAAAAGGAGCTAGGTGGCTGTCAAAAAATCTTTTCTCTTCAGCAGCTTTACTCCCAGACCCTACCCATAGCTGAAACAATACGTGAATTAGAAATGAAAAGGGGAGAGAATCAAGTATCAATAACAGTATGATAAATGATTGTGGGCAAAAAAATTAATGGTGTAATTGTGAATAATATTATCAACTTAACATATACTATAGTGTAATGGCTAAACAAAACAAATAACTACATAACCATTGTCAGTCTTGATTCTGGAGCCGTTAAAAAACTATAGACTGTACATCCCAGAAGAACCTGGATTTTGCTACAAATTCATATTTTGTATTTGAATTATGCACAATGATTCCTTATTTTCCTTTTCTACTGTGCCTTATCAAATTTACAGGTACAAGCACCACTTATCAAATAGGAGTTTGTAACCCAACTATCATTGAAGTTAATTTCTACTTGATTCTTCTCTGTCATGCATGTTTCTGTATAAGTAAGTCCAGAGAGAAAATTCAAGCAGGTCTGCAGGCATACAACAAATATGATAGATGAATGTGTTCATTAGTCGAGACTTTCAGTTACCACTTATTTAAGGAAAAGAATCTCATCAGTGTTATCACAAGCCAAAAGCCCGACAATTGAGAAAACAAAGGCAACCACAAAAAAAAAAAAAAGAAAAGAAAGGAGGACCAAAAACACAGAGATTCTATTTATGCATTGTTGACAATAGGCACCCACAAAGCATTTCTTAGCATGCGATGATCAGCAAGGATATATGCTCAGAAGAAGACAAGCAAGCTTGGTGCCAAAAAATACCTTCTCAGGTCTTGTCTCCACCTTAAAATGGATTAGACCTAAACAAAGCAAAAGAACTGCAGCCACAGACACACTCAATACAAGTACAGGATGTCTGGCAACCCATGTTCCATATCTCCTAAACAAAAAGTAACCACAAACATGAAAAACCATTCTGCAATACTGATTCTATTTCCTATACAAGAAAGTTTATTGAGTAGGAAGGTTGATAGAAGCATAAATGAGACAGGCAGTGACCTATAGAACTTTGACATATATCCTTGCACAACTGAAAGCTGAACCCTGTTTCCAGTTTGAGGAGAATCTTCAAGCACCTAATAATTAACAAGTCAAAATACAAAGAAAGTTTTAAAATGAGATTAGCCTACAAAAGAATAGAAAAACAGACCTACAAATTTTTTAACTTCATAGAAATTATCACAATTTGAATAAAGCTCAAATTAATATGTAATTGATTTATAGCACTTTAATGACTAAATCAAGGAATAACTATAGAATTTCACTCAACAAGAGCATTAAGGAAATTAAGAACACCTGCATGGGAATACTCTCATCCTTCCGCCTAATAACAGAATGTTCCTCACCACCATCCATGATATTTGACATTGGTTTCATTACAGAGGATTGTTTCCTTTCTCTTTTTCGATGAAAAAGACCCCATCCCAAAAACACGGAAACCAACACGATACACAAAATTGTCAGAGCAAAGTCAATGCATTTGGCCTGCGAGAGTTTACCAGTGAAACTAAATTAGCAAAATTTAAACTAAAACCTAAAGGGAAAAAAGAAAAGTCGAGAATGTTCATTCTTAGCTAAACACTTTGAATTCAACATGAACAAATTGCTCGCCTACAAAAAAGCTAGGAGTTATCTCCCGTGTGATTCCTTACCTTAAGAGATCCAATTCTCACGGAACATGAAGATTTCTTATGCTGTGGAGGAGAAGCTGTATTAGCACAAACAGGAGCAGAAGGGCAATCACCACAAGAACAGCCCAGTGAAATATCACCACATGAATATGTAGATACATTCATAGTTTTCATTCCAGATGACTCAGGAGCAGCTGACTTAAATTGAATGGAATATGGTGAGCCTGGTATATTTGGGAGTGCTCGCCTACCGATAAATGCAAACCACTCTGCCATAAGTAATCATGGTATAAGCACTAACAACTATGCAGAAATGCTGACAATTATGCATAAGCAGCCAAACACAAAAGCAACTGGCAATTGAAACCAGTTGATTGAAAAATGTACAGAGAATCAAGGTCTTCAAAATAGACTAAGCATCAGATTCTTCATTCTAAATAGTTCTTAACGCCACATACTTCCCTAGAAAGGACACAATGTGCAAGCTGCTTTTTTTTTTTTTTATTATTTTGGAGGGGGTTGTTGTTAGGGAAATGGAAGGGCAGGGAGAAATTGGCTTTTAAAGTAAATTTTACCTTTAAAATTCTGAGCACCAGCACCAATGAAGTTTAGAGCTCGAGTGTTCATTGTACCAAACTTTACATCCTTGCAAGAGTCATATAACCCTTGACCAAAAGCATCAGTTATATAAAAATCAATTCCATCCACGGTCAAATTGTTTTTAACCTGAAAAGAGAATAGAACACCTTTACACTCTTAGGGATATAGTAATGCATCTGTCTCCCAAAATCAGCCATGCAATGACCAACTCAAATGAAACCAATGATCCAAAGACTATGATTGACTGTGGCAAATTCATGCTTTCACTCAACAAGTAATCAAATATTTGAATATAAAAATATAATAGAGAAATGCAAAATTAAAGGATCATATTAGACATACATCTCATGCTGATCTAACAAGTCTAAGATATATAACCCTGAAAATAACATAATAATGAAATGATTCAAACCAATAGATAATATGAGAGTCAATTCTTGTATTTTAAAGGGTACAAAATGATATTTGTCCTAGAAAGAATAAAAAATATTTTTTTTTGCTTGATCATAAATACAAATTACTTTATTGGCTTTGATTACAGAAGCACAAAAACCATAACTAAAAGCAGCAGGAAAACATTGATTGGGAAGGACTCCTAACCTTGGACATGGAAGTAACATTGATAAATAAACTTTGATGCGGAGAGCAGGAAAGCTCACAGAACAAATTCAAAAAGTTTCTTAAGCATGCTGGACAGCCAACAAGAAAAGGAATTGCCTGCAAAATAGACATAAATGCTTAAACATACATATTTAATTGTTTTTATATGCATTTAGGATAATATTGGGAGAGTATAGAAAGCATAGAAGCAAAATAAAGAATTGTAGCTGGTAAGAGTTAAGCAGAGAAAAACTCATGATTCTTCTTCAATTCCTAAATGATAAAAATGAAAACAACAGACGTTTGAACTCCCTTTCCATGGTACATTATATACCAACATGAAATGAAAATGAGGAGAACAAATGAAAGGGAGTTTCAAGTTAACAAGGGCACAAAAGTGAGAATTTCAATACAAGACGTGAAACGGACTACAAGCATTTTCTACTCGTCATTTGGCCAAAAGTTCTAGAGTTTTAAAGAAAAGGTTCTGTACCGACAATTTAAGCAGAACAGGAAGCTGGTCATCCCAAAAAGAAATGAACTTAAGACTATAATGAACATCAAGAAATAAGTAGAAAAATTTATTTTCCCATCAACATGGACATCATGACTAGTTGCTCCAATAATGGACAGCTGAAAATCCCTCAATGCAGAAATTCGGACGCTACTGCAGATGCAATCAGCAATCAGAGGACATCATGCTATCATTCTCCATAACGCAGCCAGAAAGTTGACTTCTCTAAAATTAGATTTGAAGGGGTTAAATGCCTTCAGCTTCACAATCAAAAGCTTTGATCTTAATAAAAATAAAGAAATACCAAAGTTCATGAGAGTTCTTACTTGCTGCACTTGTGAGCGTAATGTATCAAACTGTGCTTCTGTACAACAAACATTGCCAGTGATTGTCGGACACAAACTTTGGATCTTTTGTGAAAGCAAGTCATCTGGCTGAGAAACAAAGAAGCATGCAATACTTAGGTATTTACGAATATAACATCTTCTATAAAACTTTCATTTATAGTATCCAAAGTGAAAGAACCGCCCTAATCATGACAGCTAAAAATGAAACAATGAAACAAATATTGTTGTTCAATAAATCTGTTGGGACTTATACATAAAACAAACAAATAAAAAAGGCAGTAATAACAGAAAAGGTAGTAGTTGAGCTTCAGCAGATGTAGTAAACAAGAAAATTCGTGCTGCAGATAGCATCAAAGTAAAATTAATACTATAGCAATTAAAAGTCCTCCTAGCATATACCTTGACAGATGGGGAACCATAAGGACAATTCAGTACTTTTCCATCATCACGTTCTCCGCAGATGTCATACATAGCACAATATTCTTCAGAATGTCTTTCCCTAAAAAATTAGACAGAAAGGAAGTGTTAATTCCTCAACCTAAATAGATAAGATAAAAAGACTCGAGGACCAAAAAATTAGAACATATAAACATTGGAGATTTTGTCTAGCTACAAGTCCAAGAATTTGTAACAGGAACCTCAGCAACATACTAATTAAAATCAGGGCAAGAAAAAGCTGAAAAGAAAGAAAAAAGGAAACGGTAGAACTTATTTCTGTCTTCACATAAGCCTGTCAAGCAGTAGACACCTTGAACATCATGCTATTGCATAGCGAAACATCATAACAAAAATGTCTCACCTCGATATGGCATTGGATGTCAAAAGCAATCGTGAATCAGACACTTCTGCATGGATCACTGATGCAATATGTAGAGCCTGTAACACAAATTTCAACATCTAATGAGATTCAACAAAAAGAGAAACTCAGTCAAGTAGTTCTTGAATTCCCAAGCTAATACTAATAGTAGCATAAAAAAATTACAAATCACTACTCATTTTGCCTGCTGCAGTAAGACGAAAGATACATGCAAATTGGATTTTATCTCTAATACATTATTGTAATTAATTTTCCATTTTTTTACCTGAGAAAACAGAGTAAATAAATAAACTACTACAATTTTTTTAAAAAATGAAAACTATATTAATGGATTCATCATCATTTTTCACTTCCATTAGCCAGTTAATATCTCATGAAAACTACAGCTGTGGTACTGGTGAAACTGTCAAGTATTTCCTGAACGTGCAAAGCCAAAGAGTTGCTTCTTTTAAGTTTGAAAATTACAATTTTCTTATATTTGAGTACTACAAAAATTGAAAAAAATACAATTTGTATTTGGTGAGGTTTGGTCCATAAAAACGAAAAGGAATTAGATAGAAATACTCTCATCATTTCTAAAATGAAAAATATCATCAGACCAGCTTTTGGTTCTACTGAAAATTTTTATAGAAACGGGAAAATCCTGAAATTAGCACAGCCTTGAATTCTCTCATTTCCGGTCATATATATTGAATTTTTATATTCGTAAAAAGTCGGGTAACCAAGCCTGGAAATAGTAGTCTGCTTGAACTGTGAAAATTTGGGAAAAGCAAGCAAACAAGAAAGCCGAGCCGCTAGTTTACATTTCCCCTACTTTCCTCCACTTTCTCAACAAGCAATCTAAAATTCGGGGGGAAAAAAGTTGTGAAGAAAATTATTCAAAATGAGAATGAGATAATGCATAAACAGAGGTCAACAAATCAATTCAAAGCCATTTAAAAAAAAAAGTAACGAAGCAGCAAAGAAATATCAGCAAAGCTCTTGCCTGTAACAGAGAAATGAACACGAGAAGCTTAATTGTCCTACATGGCAACTCCATTGCAAGTGATGCTCCCCGCCAATTACTATGTGTACATGTAGGAGAAAACAGGGAGAATTAGTGTTTTTATGGCGAAAGAGTCAAAAGGTTCCTGAATTTAAACTTGCTCGGAGCCGGAGAGCAGAGGAACAGTACGTTACAAAAATAGTAGCAGTCCTTTCACTGCTGACAAACTTACCTATCTCTCCTTTCAAAGGGCACATTAAATACATGTCTACCTGAAAAAAAAAAAAAAAGAATTATTTTTATTCACCCAATTGTCCCTCGCTTTGGATTATAATTTCATTTATTATTCTGTTATTTTTATTTTTTTAAAATATAAGTTAAAAATTTTTAATTTAAAATCTCGAGTTTAAATATTAATTAATTTAAAAAAAAAAGGTTCATCTTACAATATTTCAAGAAAATGAAAAATAAAGTTTAGGGATGTTTGAACACCGTCAGTGAGTGAAGGTGACAGCATCGCAGAGCATAAACGTTGCAGTGGCTAAAAGGGAAGCTTTGGAGGTTCACACTTGTCACTATAGGCACTTCCTTTCTCTACTAATTTGACCTGCGGTAGCTTCTAGTTGAGTGAAGTTGGTGTATGAAAATGACACGTCTCGCGCAATTTTATTGGTTAATCGGAATTATTTGGATTGATGTAGACTATGAAAGGATGAAAATTGGGAAAGAAAATAACTTAATTAATTTTTAAATTCGTTTAAAACAATAATGTAATTAAGAAAAAAGTCATTAAAAATGTCAAAATTACAAATTTGCCCTCCTATTTATTCTATTTTAATCAATAAAAAAAGTAAATGTAATTTATATTTTCATTTCACTCTTTATAAAATCACCTCCCAATTGGACTATAATTCTCACTTATCTTTAATATTCAAAATTAATTAGCAATCTAATTCGCTTTTTCTTTAAATATAAAATTAACACGTTTTGGTTAATTTACCTTTTCTATTACAGGTCATTTATTCGATTTAATTTTTAAATTAATACAAATTAGAGAAAAAAGAAAAAATTCAAATACGACTCTAATATCTAAAGACGTATGCACTTACAATCAGGTTATACTTAGTTTCGAAGAAATCGAGCCTATAGCATTCATAGATTGACTTCTATTTGTTACCAATACGAATGGCAAAATAACAAAGGAAATGTGATTTTTACAACTACCCACTTAACTAGCAAGCAACTTGTTTGTAATAGCATATAAGGATGATGTGATGGATGAACTTCAACCCTACATTCAAAATTATGGACCATTTTGTGCTTCCCAATTCATCTAGACTTGGTTAGATGCGACAATGGTTGGACTCATATGGGAAAACAATTCATAATTTCACATTACTTTCCATATTCAAGCCATTAGATGTCAATTATTGATTAAATGTGTACATCTACTTATTATTGCTAGGAACATATATATACAATTCATTTGGACACGATGTATATATAAATAGAAGGAGAGGATGGTAAATTGAGTCATTTGTTTTGGATGCTAATTTAGAATATGACGTGTTAATTTTAATAAAAATAATAAGGCAAGCTGATTTGGGAGAAGGAAGAAAGTGGGATTAATGATGGGTGAGTAGTGAGGAGTGATGGTGGAGGCCCACCAAAACACACTGATTCTAGAGAATGCGGGGCCCAATATTAGAAACACAACAACACACTTGCGGGCAGAAAATGAGGGACCGGACCGCTAGTCTCAAAACTTTTCTTTTCTTTTTTTTTTTAAAAAAAGAGAGAGAGAATCCATCCAATCCATCGTCATGATTGCTACGAGTCTGACGTGATCATAGCCCTCGGCGCCACGCCTCGATCATGCAGAACTGCCACCTGCTACTGCCTCTCTCATTCTCTTCTTCTGGACTTTATCAATCGGTTACAATAATAAAGCAATTCAAAGATCCTTTCTCTTTCCATTCACTGTAAAACGGAAAGGAAAGGAAAAAGAGGGCATGCTTTTCCCTTGCCAAAGTCAATTTGCCAGATGGATTTTTGTATTTTAACGTATTTCTTTTCTTTTCTTTTCTTTTTTGGTTTTGATTTACAATTTACCAGATTAAAAGCGTGATCTCCATGGCTAAACTCGACTTTGGCACGTGCCAAACGGAATACATGATTTAGCCTTTTTAATTTTAATTAGAAATTTTTATTAAATTTTACTTTTTATAGATAAATTTTAAGAATTTAAATTTTTATATACAAATTGATTATTTAATATATAGTTAATATAGCTTTTCAAACAATACATTTCACATTTTCCAGTTAATAATCCATGATGTTGGTTGGTATTTTCCAACTGTCAGTGTAAATTCACATAGCAACAGAACGACGTAGTATAGAATTAAAAACTAGATACTTTAAATATTTGCATCTGTGCCCAGTGGGCTCCACAAACCAAACCAATTGGTTTGGTTTTTACATTCAATAGCACTCATGCTTTGCTGGTATATTTGTGGACATTGAGTGTACGTATATTAAAATGAAAAAGAAATGCTATCTGATATTAATTAAAGTGATAAAATGTCCAACTGCTTTTCAACTTACAAAATATATTTTCAATTTGTCAGTTATGAACCCAAAGCAATAAAATTAAAAGAAAAAAAATAAAAAATTATGAAATTACGGAAAAGCCGATAACGAATGACCTGTTTCTCTGATGAAAAAATAAAGATAAATTAATTGCCTCAGCAACTTATCAACATCCATCCAGAAACTGAGCAAAGCTTGTGTTGTGATCCTCTAATTTTTATATAGATGTTGTATGTTTATGAACAGACATAAATGACTTGAAATGCAACAAGTCAACAAGGGACCGGCTAAATTTATTACCAGCAACTGTACATTATCGACCTTTATCTTGCAGATTATATGTCTTGTTGTTTATAATTCACCTGTAAACCATGTCGTTGTTTTCTGAAACAAGAAAAGGATTATTTATTTTATCTCTGGTGGTCCTGCAAATTGTGGGTAATGAAGTTTCTAGAGATCCAAGAAGGCAAGAACTGGGATCACGTGCTTTCGGGAATCTTAAATCTTACACCTTACATTTACAGTACATTGTTCATCTCGAGCTTTGTATGTCAGAAGTCATTTCTCAGTACATGACTTTTGCTGGGAGATTATAGAAATCTATTGTAAACACTGCCTAAAAGGGATGTCTTTCTGCTTAGAGAACCATGTTTAATCATGTTGAACTCAATCATTTTTACCATCTTAAATGAAACGAAGTTAATGAAAATTTTTAACTTCTTACAATAATATATTTCATCATGACAATAACATTTGACTCAAGTGGAGACAACTGTCTGCCTTCTCTTTCATGATGCTCTCGCTAAGGTCATTTTTTAACAGTACAGTATAAGTTTGTACTAATGTAATAAGGCATCGATTAATATTTGTAATGATAAAGACACAAGTTCACAGGAAAATATAAAAATCTTTACGCTCTGCAGCTTGATCACCATTGTACACATAACCCTTCAAAGTTTGAATCTAATAATCAGCTCCTCATCTTGGGAGATTATTTTTAGTTCGCTGATCTGGTCAAGAAATGGTGACAGTCTTGCTATATGCATACATAAACCATTAGGGCTCTCTAATAGTAATAATGATCATTTTAGATTCTTCATCATATTGTCATGATTAGAATGGAATTCGCCGACTGGTTTTGGGTCCACAATTAGGGCCACCCCCCACCATTAAAGGAGGAAGATCATCAAGACAAGACCTTTCTTTCTTTCTTTTTTTTTTTTTTTTTTTTTTTAAATTAGTAAGGTATAATATAAAAGTAGCAACCTTTTCAATTTCTAAAAAAAGCTTGGTAAGCAAATGGGGAGCGTGCAGCATGTGAAATCATGTTCCTAAACTACTGTGTTTTGATTATTTTAGTTTTTGGAATATTAGGTTTAGGGTGAGCACTCACGTGTTTAAGCATGGAGTTAATACTAATTAATCGTGCTTATCCAAAAATAACTCTAATGATCTAGCTAAACCCTCTAGTTAGAATTAACATAAAATTTGGTAATTAGTGGTGGATGTTTCGAAGTATCTGTAAGAAGAAACATAAATACTGCAAAATGATGGCCCATAACTTGCATGCCACATATGGCATTATTATCAGCAATGATAGGTTTGACTCTACTGAAAACTGTTATATAAACTCCCATCAAAATATGATTACTCCCATTCTTTATATGGTACTTGGAGCTGACCACTCTATCATCACAAACTCAGAAATCACAATCATTTGTTTTATTCTCCTCTTTCTCTTCTTTTTGTTAATTAAATCAGAATAAAATTTACAAATTTGGGCTATGGAGTTGGTCCCATGACAGCCCAAACTTGAAAAACACTCATGGGCTGCAATCAAAGAGTTGAATCTAAGAGAGAATTTGTTTTGGTATAATTAGGAGGTTTAATCCTCAAAAACTTTCGGTATTGGGGTATTGAGTTCTCTTGCCACCCAACCAAAGCCTTATAGGAAAATTAACAAAGAGTAGAACTGGAAATGTATATATATGTTAAGGTTTACAAAATTACAAAAGGACAAATTTATAGGAAGAACAACATAAATCTATATCAAACAGAACTAACTAAGGATAAACCGGAGCGCCATTACCACCGCCCTGCCTGGAATGACCTCGAGGGCTATGATAATTATTCTTGTTGTTATGTTCTTGGTGTTTATTAACCTGTTTCTTGGTCTTAGATTTTATTTCCTTAGGCTTTTCTTTGATCTCATTTATCTTTAATAATGTTTCCAGAACTTGTTCCATTGAAGGTCTATTTTTTGGTTCAGATTCCAGACATTGTATTATAAGTGCAGCTGCTTTTATTGCACCTTTGAATGGGTACTGTTGTTCAAGTCTTGGGTCCATTATCTTCTTTAACTTTCTTTGATCCGAAAGTGATGGCTTAGCCCAATCTACCAAATTGTGCTTACCATTAGGCCGGTTCGTGTCCAGTGCTCTTAACCCTGTTAACATTTCTAGCAGCACTACACCGAACCCATAAACATCACTCTTCACATACAAATGGCCTGTAAAAAAAAAACATAATACTCTTCATTTTCAATTCAGGAGTATGAGTTCAGGAATTAGGGAAGAAAAAGGAATAAAAATCTACCAGTAGCTACGTATTCAGGGGCTGCATAGCCATAAGTGCCCATAACCCTGGTTGTAACATGAGAGTTGCCATTTATTGGTCCCAATTTAGCTAGCCCGAAGTCTGAAAGTTTGGCGTTGTAATTCTGAAAATGATCAGGTTGAAGAGACAAAAGATAAACTTGATTATGGTTAATAAGGGATTAAAATTTTGCTAAAAGAAACAAAACCATGAAAAGAGAAGTTTACCCCATCCAACAAAATGTTAGAGGTCTTGAAGTCTCTGTAGATTACACTTTTTTCCGATGAGTGCAAGAAAGCAAGACCTTGAGCTGCTTCAATTGCTATTTTAAGTCTAATCTCCCATGAAAGCGGCTCTGCACCCTCTGCAATTTAGTGTATGAAACCAAGATTACTTAATATATTTTACTTTTCTCATGGTTTTTATTTTATATATATATATATATATATATATATATGTATATGCTTCTTACTTCTGAATAGGTGATTTTCCAAGCTCCCTTTGGGCATGTATTCATAGACAAGAAGAAATTGCTTATCTTCCCAACAATAGCCTAATAGCTTCACAAGATTTGGATGTGAAAATTTCCCAAGGAATTTCACTTCACACTGCAATCACAAAAACCAAATAATTATAAAGTCAACACTTACCCACTCAGATCAACCCTTCTATTTTTTTTTTTGTCAAACTTGATTAGTGATAGTAATGATATCCTTTGACTAATTGGTAATTAATTTCATGTACACACTGCTTTTTTTTTTTTTTTTTTTGAATTTCTCCCATTAATTATGTTTATGTGTATGCACATGCATGGTAGTATTTCAGATTGGTGCTATAGTTTTTTTTTTAATTAGGAATCTCCAGATTAATCGTTGTCTGAGGTCACTAAAGACTTTTCTTATTTTCAATTAAAAATAGAAATATACTATAATTACTAATCTCAAAATTAAAAAAAAAAAAAAAAAAAAAAAAAAAGTCAAACCATTTGGCAATGTGCAACTAGTCAGAGCCAGGAAGCAAAGCCAGAATGATGAATAGTTTGTAATGAGGTGCTCTAACCGCAAATAACAAAGAATTATTCAACGATTGTCGTTTCATTCAAACTGTTTGAAGCTTTACTCAGTCGTTTGACCAATATTTCTCTCGAGTCTGGACTACAATTGTACTATAGTGGGAGAGGTGACGAGAGTTGACCTTGATGAACTTAAAATTATAATAGCATGCGAAAATTTTAGCTAATTACCTGCCATTCCTCGAGACCTTGATCGCTATCTGGGTTGGACTTTTTAACTGCGACTGCTATGCCAACTCCGACTTTGGACGGCGCGTATGTTTTCTCGTCAATCCAACCTTTAAAGACTCTTCCAAATCCACCTTCGCCTAACATAGTATCAGGTCTGAAGTTCCTCGTTGCACTTTTTAACTCGGATAGAGTAAATATTTTAAGAATTGGCGTAATAATCTTTCCACTAGGTGGAACTCTCCTGATCGTGTTGCTTCCATTTTCTTCAGGAGAGCTAATGTTTTCGGAGCTATTTTTATTGCTGAGATCGCTTTTACTAGGAACTACTCCATGTTGTTTGCTATCATTCCCAAGTGTTTCTGCAACACCATACAAAGAAAAGATCAAATCACAGTATAACATGATGATAAAGAGATGGAGAAAGAATATTTTATACAGTAAAGAGAGAACAACATATAAGTAATAATAATAAACCTGTAGCACAGGTTTTGGTTATGGATGGACTGTCGTGATTATCTACAGCTGCAGTTGCAAAACAATTTCCCATTTCGATGCACCAGTTTGGTTTTTCTTTTGAATTTGACGGTTACTGAGGAGATGATGAATGGAGTTAGAGTTGGAGTTAGAATGGGTTTTCCTCGAACGATATAAGAAAGGTCCAAGATACTAGCCAGCTGTTGGTTGGACCTTTTCTTGATTTAGTCGCTGCCTTGTTCCTTCACTTCTTTTTATGCTCTTTTCTTGCCCTTTTACTACGCTTCTTTGCCTGTTCTTTTCTTATTTAATTAAGACACAGAAGAGAAAGATAATTAACGAATAAGAATTGACTTTCAGGCAGACCACGTCATTAATAGAGATAATACTGCTATTAATTAATTAAATTTTTATTTTTTCCTTTTTAAGTAAATCAACAATTTACCAATTTTCAGCTTGATTGGGTTTTTTTCTTCTAAAAAAGACATAATTATCATTTTCTTTGACTTTTAAATCAACATTAACACCAGCAAACTGTTAGGCTCCGACCAATTTCCTGCTCTAGAATTTCTACGGAGCAGTTTCGGCCCAAAGGTACATATTATGAGATTAATTCGAACTGTCCACATCAAAGAAAAAAAACTACTAAAAACGTTCGGTGGACGAAAATTTTTCTTTTTCAGATTGTCGTTTAATTTGCTATCTTCCTTCTCAATCAGTTACTTACTGCAGAAGAAACTTCTGGGCAGATAGAGGCAGAAGAGACAAACATTCCATCCATCAGTCCACTAGATTCATTTAATCTTTGGTTAATTGAAGTATTTGTTTACACTTTTAGGTAGGATTAATTAATAAATTAGAAGGATTAGAATCCTATTTAAGAACCTTCTATGCGTATACAAGTACCATTTTTGTGCGTATCCAATTGTGAAAAGAGAAATTGAAAGGCAGCTAATGGGAAATCACACATGCAAGTCAACGTGACCTCTCCATTTTCACACCTGCGTATTTTTTAAAACACGTAACCTCAATTTTTTTTTTATTTTTTATATAATAATAAAACGCAAATAATTACAAAATTTCTTGCATCCTCGGAGGAAGAAATCCAGCAACGGACAGACAGCAATCAATACTATAAAGTCTGAAACTTCGGTTAAATTTTCAAACCGCAACGATCATGCAGTGCCATTCAACAACTAAAAGATGCAAACTTGGACTTTGATATCAAAATTATGTCAAGATGCCAGTCATCGGTTCAACACATATCCAAATATCCCAACATAGAACTTAGTTGGACAAAACATAAATCTGCTACAAATAACTCCATGTGCCCTTTTCTTTTAACTCATAAGAGGTGAAGAACAGAATAATAATAATGAAAAACATATAATCTAACTATATGGATTATGATTTATAGCTGAAAAGCATTCTTTTCCAAACCGAACTGTATATACATTCATGTACATATATATATATATATATATATATATATATATATATATATATATATATTCTCACAAGAACTGTTTCAGAGGTTTTGCGTCTTTAAGCCTGGAGAGACACCTGAAAAGTACATGAAAATGTCCACAAGTTATAGTTGAAGTTTGGACCTTTCAATCTAGAATCATTCACTGAAATACAAACATCCATCAGAAAATGCAACAGTAATAAGGCAAGTATATTTTTGCACTATTCTTTATTCCCTTGGCCCCATCCAGAGAAAGTAACAATCTCCATCAGATAATATTGCTGCTGCATTGAAACCTAAAGTGCTTCGGGTAATACACAACTTTGTTTTTTCGATTACTTTATAATGGCAGAATAAGAAGAGATGGACATGTATAAAAATGAACGACTTTTCCAGAACATGACTTTTTGATTGACAAGAAAACTTCAAATATAAATGCCTTAATAAGAGAAAACACTTTCGCCTTTTCTTGGAAAAAAAAATCTTGTGATATTATGTTTGACTTACAGTAATCAAAGGTTTCAGAAACTTCTTCCCGATGAAAGTTTAAACTGTTGGACACCTAGAAATTGGTTCTTGAGGGTAGGCCTCCCCATCTGTTGGCTGGGAAGATGGTGGAGTGGCACTTCGTACTCGACTGCTATTGGAATCTGGGCCCTGGCATTGTGAGGCGAGGTATTCGAGGGCAACAACTATATCACCAATAAGAGGGCGAAAATGCGCCTCCTCATGAAGACACATTGCTGTGATAGCAACTGCATAGTTCAAACAACGCCGAGGATAACGCCCTTGCAATAGGGGATCAACCAACTGGTAAAACTTTTTTTGGTCCTTCAGAAATGGGCGAGACTACAACAAAAATTACAAAGAAGGATCATCTAGTACAGCAACACTATGATCATATCAAGGTATATGAATTGCATGAACTCTTCCCAAATTAATCATTATTCAAAATTAATAAGAATATGTAAAATGGTTGTACCATGTTATCATATTACTACACCAAACAATATAAATATTTAATACATTGGCAGAGTTTACTGTGATCTGGACAGTAAATTCAACATGTCCACAAATTATTAGAGATTTTAAACAGGAAAAATGCGTTAGAAAGTGTAGCAAGTGCATACAAAATGATGTCTTACAATTAATTAAACTCCCAATCAGTTTGTTGCTTTGATGATCAAGGTGAACTTGAATACGAATATCCATGAAACCAGGGAAGGGAGGTGAGGTGTTTGCAGAAAGGAAGGATTAACATTTAGCATGTTACAACCTGAAGATGTCTGACAATTAATAATAATGTCTTGGTTGAAGCATACGAAAAGCAATTGGTGGGTGAATGCTAAAACAATCAGAATCATTCTGCATAACCAGAAATAAGGAACCTAAACTAGAGAAAAACAAATGTGACTTACCCAGGCAACTAGGTTCTGTTCTCCTGGCCTCTTGGAGCGATCAATTGCCTTTTGCCCAGTAATTAACTCCAAGAGAACAACACCTAAGCTATAAATATCAGATTTAAGAGTCAATTTGCCACTCATGGCATACTCTGGGGCACAATATCCATATGTTCCCATAACTCTGGTCGAAACATGTGTCTTTCCACCAACAGGTCCCAATTTTGCGAGTCCAAAATCTGATAGTTTTGGATTGAAATCCATGTCTAGCAAGATATTGGCTGATTTCAGGTCACGGTAAATAACAGGAGGATTTGCTTTGCAATGTAGGTACTCAAGGCCTCGAGCAGCACCAACAGCAATCTTCATTCGAGTGCTCCAATTCAAGGGCTCCTTATCAGGTTCCAGATCTGCAAAAAAAATATTTTAAAATGACTTCTGATAATCGTCTAACAGCACAGTTTTGAAAAGGAACAATTATTTTTCCCCAAAAATTATCCAGTGAAACTGTCAAGCAGCATCCTGCAACTTATAAACAAGCAATAACGGAAATTTATTAACCATGCAAATAGGGATTGTGCCAACTGAGAGAAATTATAGGATGTGAACGTTGCAAAAAAATATATACATATATTCTAGGCATTATGATGTTCGGATAAAAAATGAGGTAAAATTATTCTATCATACTTCCTAGAAGAGTGCTTATAAGTTGCATTCATTTATACACAGGCAAAAGCAAAAACAACGTTGAAGGAAATTACCTCATCTGGTAAATAATAAAATCATATCGGAGCAACCACTTTTGACTGGTTATATTTGAAAAGAAGGCAAACAAATCAAAGCATTTAAGAGTAAAATTAGTCATACCTGCACAATGCATAATAATTGTTCCCACAACAACAAACCAAGAAAATAGTTTACCAAGAAATTAAATACCATATATCAGCATTGATTGCTTTGCTCAAGAAATTTACCAAAAAGATGATCTTCCAAACAACCCATTGGCATGTACTCATAAACCAGTAGCCTTTGATCACCAGCAGTGCAATAGCCAATCAAGGTCACAAGATTGGGATGATGTAACAGGCTCAACATCAGAACCTCAACAATAAATTCCTGAAACCCTTGAACACCATCATGATTAAGTTGTTTCACTGCAACAATCTGATCATCAAAGAAAAAGAAGCAATTATTAGAACTATAAATCAAACTAAACCATACATATCTTTTTCATAACATAAGAAGGCCAAATTGTATAATTCGATCCACTTGCCTCCCCTGATTCTAGACGGCCTTTATAAACCCTCCCAAAACCTCCTTCTCCGACCAAATTTATCTCTCTAAAATTGCTGGTGGCCGATGCAAGCTCTCGAAATGTGAAACTACGAGCTCCACTGGTGTCCGCAGCCTTATTGCAATTATCTGCACCAAAGTATATGATATTTCTTTATTATCTTTTAAATTAAAAAAAAAAAAAAAAAAAAAAAAAAAAAAAAAAACTGAACTGGAACTGGAATTATATTCAAAAATGTCGAATTACCAATTGAATAAGGCTTTCTCTTCCCCCTACCTACAATTCCACACGTTGTTTAACAGAACATCAACAAGCATTCACCAAAATAAACAAATAAACTAAAAGAAAAAGAAATACAACAGTATAAAATCTATTGTGATAAGAACAAACCAGTTTGAGAAACAGAGACAAACCAGAAGAATCAGAAGAATGACGTGAGGTAGATCGAAGGCCATTTTCAATGTCGATCTTAGTATCTTTACGGGATGAACTTATGCAGAAAAAGCACCTCATTTCTCGACAACAACTATTTCTTAACGAAACGCTCGCAAACTAAAAAGCCACTAAACAGCACTACCATTTATCGAAAACCCTATCCCTCGAACATAGAAGACGTTTCCTTTCGTCTTCTCCCCCACTTACCCAGAAGAGGAGAGAGACCAAGGAACCCAAATTCCAATGCGCTGATCCCTCAAGTCCCTAATCCGCAAAAACTAAAATCCTTCTTAAAGTCTTAATTTAAAAAAATAATAAAAAAAATTACTATATTATAATATATACTAAAAATTTCCACAAATAGAACCAAGAATTTCACACATCAACAGCTCTGAAATGGAATGCAAGGTTCAAGGAAGGGCAAAAGAGAGAGAAAATGACAGATGGACAATTACCAATTACCCAGTAAGAAGAACTTAAAGGCTGAGCTAAATTTAGTAACAGAGGAAACAAATTGAGCGGCAGATATAGCGGCTACTGGGACTGTGGAAATAAAAATTGCCAAAGGTCATGATTTGATGACCAGAATTGCATTGGGTTGGTTCCCTTTGGATGATGTGGGCCTATTTTGTTCTGTTCTTTATATAATTAACCAAGTATAAATTAAAAATTATATGTCGGATTGTTTTTTGCATTAATGTTTGTGCATGATTGGAATGCAAGTCGCTCTCTATCCTTCTCGCACTCATGTAAAAGAAAGGAAAAAAAAGCTAACACGCAGACCCACCGATTCTCCCTCTGTTTCGCATTTAAACTTCCCGGTTCAGTGGATGCCGTCCGGTTTACGTTTACCCCTTTTCAGTTTTGACCTTATTGATTATTCATATCTTTCTTCTATTTTGACGCTAACTTTATACAGAACCAAGCATTTGAACAGCGGAAAGTGACAAAGTTAACAGCTTTTTCTTTGTTTCGGTTAGCTACCTCTGATCCCGAGTCATGGATTTGTCAACATCTAACTTCTTTTAACTATTTTGTGTTGAAACAGACAAATTTAGACTGCATTTTCTTTTAGATCGGTATGAATTAAGGAATATTCCAATTCCAGACCATGTTAAAAAAATGTAAAAAAAAGAGAAGAATTTTCATTTCATTTTATTTCGTTTTGTTCTGTTTTGTTTCCTCAACTGGACCGTCCTCTGTCCTCCACTCTTCCACAAGAAGCTACGCATCACGGGAAACAAACACACAAAAGAAAAACATTGTCAAATGAATCCACAGTTTGTTGATTTAGGGACATCTCATTGGGGTACGCACAACGAATCAAAAGACGGATCTTTCTTTGATAAATTTGGTAATTTGAACTTCCTATAATATCTAATCTTGATTAGAAGTATGAATTTGAATGTACTAAACAATGCTTGTTCAGATGCTTACCTAATTTGATTGCTATAAACAATGGATTCTTATTGGTAATTTTATATTAATGAAACACATTATGCCTTTTGGAAGAAAAGAAAAAGAAATGAGTGATGCCCGTCAAATAGTTAGTTGCAATTGATCCAAATTCAAATTTTTTATCTGAAAATCAAAAGACTAATATGGTTAGTAAAAGCAGGTAGTGAGTCTAAATCTAATGAATTGATCAATAACTTTTTGGGAAGCAAATGATTAATACTCTGTTTGCCTTTTTGACCACCAACATCACATTCACACGGACAGCTAATTCAAAATTAAAAGTTAGTTAATGGGCTAAGCCATTTTCATCAAAATACAAATTATATTTAAAAAAAAAAAGAAAAAAAAGAAAAAAGACAACTGAACCCTTCACTTTCCATTCAAAAGGTGTGGCCCATTTCAAGGACTCGTTATCATGACTGCCGACCAACTCGACATTTTAGGGCCCACCGTCTATCTACAGTAAATGCTGATCACAACGTTACACTGGAGAGACCCCCTTCATTGCATTAATATAAAATTATTGCGGTTGAATCCAAGCAAGAGATTCATTTTGAAATTGGGCCGCAACTACAGAACCACAACGTCCATACCGAAATCACGAGTTGGGCCTAAAGAAACATAGTCAGATCTGATGAGAAATTGGGCCAATTATGAGGAAAGCCCAAAAGCTATCTAAAAATGAAATATGTACAACCATTAGATCAAGTCTGATGAATGAAGCAAAGAAACATGGAAAAAAGAGGAATACAAAAAGAAGAAGAGAAGATAACTTTTGCAGCAATCAAAGGATATAAAACTAAACGATGCATGGGTTTCAAATTCGAGGAATGAACCCCTTTATGTTCAATCGAAGGCCATTGCATTTTTTATTTATGAGAAATGCGTGTAAGTATAGTAAAAGCCAAATCCAAATCCAAATCCAAATCCAAAAACGTTTCTTTTTCCTCTCATCAGTCATCTCCAGCAAAGAATATCTCCACATGGAATATTTTATTATTATTTTCATTTTTTTAATTATCTACACATTTATAATTTAAATACTATTGTTTTTATATTGGTTTAATTTTTTTACATTAAATATAAGGATATAATTTGAGAAAAAAGTTAAAAAGGAAAGTAATCTATTTAAATTAATTATTAATTATTGAAGGAAAGCAAATTCAATTATTAAAATCCAAACTGTAAAACCGATGCAAATTAATTATTAATACCATTTAAATTGACCCCATAAAAGGAAAATAATTTAAACCTCTTCTGACAAAAGAAAAAAAAGGCAAATTATGATTATGTATTAATTTTCAAATCATAATGTAATTCACTTAAATTTTCTGAATTATTATTATTATTTCTATTGTTTTTGAAAGTTATTATTAGGTTTAAACGGAACGTAGAACCTTATTTATAGATTAAATTAATAAAAAATAAAATAATTTTTCTTAATATATCGTGAACAAAACTCCTTTTTTGGTTAAATTTTTTTTTATTAATTTAGCCTATGAATAGTTCATAAAATATTTTTTTATTAAGTTAGAAACGGAAGTTGTTCTACTCTCGGTAATTATTATCATTATTTTCAGTAAATAGTTAAAAAAACCCTTCTTTTACTCGTTTAATTACCATTTAATAAATTTTATTTGGTATAGTGTACAGCTGGTTGTATATACACGTGGATAAATCTAATAGGTAAGAGACCAACTGAAAAAACGTTTCCTGTTTAACTTTAGATGAAACAGAAAAGAAAAAGATATTAAAAGCTCGCGACGCAGCCATTACTTCCTTGTGTATGTATGATCAAATCAAAACACATAAAATATGAGCCCTGTAAAAACCTCTGCTTTCTATACCGGAAGAAGAGGAACCGCCGCCTTCCCTACTCTCACCGATACCATGCGTCGCACTGCTTCTGCTGTGCTTCTAATTGCTATTCTCTCCGTTTTCCTTTGCGCCTCCCTTTCGCTCTATTACTCCCGCCATCAAATCTCCATTTCAGACGTCTTTTATCCGACTTTTACACTCGCCAACCTCCCTAATCCTGCCGATTCTACCAATTTTGTCATTCAAGAAGAGATAAAGCGCCGGACTCGCCGCGTCTATTCTTTTCAAGATTCTGAATTTATTACTTCTGTCTCGGTTTTATTACCTGCTTGGCAGGTTCTTGTTATTGTCTCGCCGGATATGGACTCGCCGATGATTTCCGGCAAAAATTTCACCTGTCTTTATCCTAGCAGGGACACTGCTCCGGCGATATTTTCTGGTTTCTTGCCTTCTTTAAACCAGACTACCTTCAAGTGTTTTCTTCCTAGAGGCGCACGGCGTCAATATCCGTTCTTGGCTCCGATGTTGACTACATTGTCCGAGGTCGAATCTCGTGTTCGTTGGCCGTCGTCTGTGGCGCCGGAGGAGATGCTGAGGTGGACTTTCCTAGTGTATGAGTCGTTTTCCACGGAGGATGACGTCGTCCTGTTCGCCAAAGGACTCAATAACCGGCAAGGGATCAACAGGTCTCCTCTCGAGTTCAAGTGCGTGTTCATCGACGAGGCTAATAATAATACCGTTATAACCGCCGTTACGAGCTCAATGCAAGAGGTATTTAGGTGTCACCATCCGGATTTAACGGCTTTCGGTTCTCGCGGGTACGAATCGACCAAACTCAAAGTTTCTCTCCAAATCTTGGCAGAAAAAAGGGTAGTCCCATCCGTGGCGTATTATATTCGTAAGCGCGCGATAAGGAACTCACAGCCAAAGTTCCAACTGTGCGCCACCACCATGGTTTACAACGTGGGCAAGTTCTTGAAAGAATGGGTCATCTACCATTCCAAGATCGGCGTCGAGAAGTTTTTATTATACGATAACGACAGTGACGACGACTTAACGACGGTCGTTGAAGATCTTAATCAACAAGGTTATAACGTAGAAACGTTACTATGGCTTTGGCCGAAAACTCAAGAAGGTGGCTTTTCTCACGCTGCATTATACGCTAACGACTCATGCAATTGGATGATGTACGTAGATGTTGATGAATTTGTTTTCGCGCCATCATGGGAAAATTCATCTCAACCGTCTGATGAGATGCTAAAATCATTTCTACTACCATCATCGGTAAACAAGATGGGTCAAGTTTCGATCCTGTGCAACGAATTTGGTCCGTCGAAACAACGGTCACATCCGGCGGAGGGGGTGACACAGGGTTACAATTGTAGAAGACGGCTAGACAATCGGCACAAGTCGATAATTTTACTAGAAGCGATCGACAATTCATTGCTGAATGTGATACACCATTTTACCCTAAAAGAAAATTATACGCAGAGGCAATTGAGTTTGGAAGAAGCAGTGGTGAACCATTACAAGTACCAAGCGTGGTCTGAGTTTAAGGCAAAGTTTAGAAGAAGGGTATCGGCATATGTGGTGGACTGGATGCAAGAATTGAATCCAGCTTCCAAGGACAGGACACCAGGATTAGGGTTTCAAGCAATAGAGCCAGAAGGGTGGGAAAACAAGTTTTGTGAGGTTGAAGATGATAGGCTTAAGATGGTTGTGCAAAGATGGTTTGGTACAGAAACAGAAACAGGATACAGAATGGCATGGCAAAGTTGAATTACAATTGAAGGAAGGATGTACATAACCCTATCACCCTTTTTTTTTTTTTTTTCTCTCTCTCTCTCTTTGGCTTCTTTCTGGTGTATGTGTACCATAATTCATACTATGTGAGAGAGAAAAGAAAAGAAGAAGAAGGCTTTTGAAGTAGTAGCAGGGTGGGGAGGATCTTGTATTCCTTTTCTTCTTTGTTAAATTGCTAGTAATACTAACTGGTAGCTGGAAATTTAATTTTAATTTGTTTGTGTTTTTTTTTTTTGGGTAAAAAAACTATTTTCTTTGCGGATGTATTTATTTAGTTTTGGAAAATAATTTTATGTTTGAATTGTACGAAGTTTGAATAAAAGAAAATTAAAATCATAATGGAAGGCATGTTTGTGGGAAAATAGAATTGGTATGGGGATAAGTTGAAAAGGATGATTTTGCACGTTCTGGCGTGTACCTTAATTTTTGCGAATTACTAATTTCGATCACAATATTAATTGACTTGGCCAAGAAAAGTTGTAAGACCCTGAGGAAAGGATGATTTTGCACGTCACAGCTTTTCTTTTCCTGTTCGGCCCATCTTCTATTTTCAGTGACACAGGAAGGCCCATTCCTAACAAAATTTCAAACAGTTCGTCTTCCTGACAAAAATATACATCCAATTGCAAACACAAGACTTGGAGTTCAATCCAATTAACTTGTAACGCTAACATACTTTTACAATCTACCGTATCCAGATGCTATCTCTTTAAATATGAGAATTCTTGGCCAAGTTCGGAATTCGAATGTACCATTGTATAATAAAGCTGTGGTTTTTGTACCCAAAAAGGTGGAAAAAAAAAAAAGAAAAAAAATTATCATTAATCTGTACAAATTCATCTCCTAAGTTTCTTCTGATGTTATAAACCAATGAGGAATTACTCAGCAAGCCATCCTAACTCAAGAAGAGGACTCGCTGCTCCATGAATTTCTTCTTATTCCTGTTTCAGAACAAATCTTGAAGCCATCCTAACAATGTACCACACTCACAGCTGTAATGCTAAATCTGGCTGCTGTGGTGAACCAATTGGGATGCTAGAACCAGGCGAAGCTGGTGACAAGAACCCCACATTCAGGTCCGGCGGAAGTTGAAAGAAATCTTGTTGATGATATGGTGATAATCCATGCCAAGATGATTTGCCACTGATCCCTGAATTGAGAAATACCTGCGAGTCAGGGCTAGAACCTTGAACTGAACAATTTCCTGACTGTAATAATCCGCTTGAAATTTCTGGCAACTTCACTTTATTCAATATAAAATCATTGCCCGACATTGGGGAAAAAGTAGAATTGCTAGTGGGAACCATGCCAAACACTTGGGATGGACCCGGAGTCTGCTCTAGGGAGTCCCCTGGTATTCCAAACCTTGCTGTCTCCAGTTGAGGTGAACAGTTATTATATCCAAGTCCTCCACTAAAACCATTTATATCAGTGTGAATTGTGGATTTCTTCTGAACTTGAACAGATGTCGTAGGGTTCTTTATTCCACCAGCACTATTGTTTAGTGAACTTAACTCACGTTGGCAACTTGATCCCCCAATATTTTCGACCATGTTTTCTCCACTCCATCCTGAACATTGACTTGTAACAATAGAATTTGTGCCACTACCAGTAAAGGATTTAAGTCTGTTTAAATGGTCGTTAGATACAGAATTGTTCGAAGCTTTCAACCTATCAGAAGTTAATAGCTGGTGCCCCTCAACCACCTTATCTTCCCCTACCCACCCAAGACCAAACTCAAGTCCTGTTGGCAACACATTTTCTATTTTCTTTGATGCAATTTTCCAAATGTTGGGCCCAAGATCTGCAGCAAAACGAGCTAGACTCCTTGCATAACCATGCTCTGAGTTTAAACCTACCTGAATGTATATTAAAGGTACATAAAATCAGGTTCGAAAAAATGAAGCCATTCGCTAGCTAAAAGCAGTTAAAGTGGATAATATTGGTTTCGGATTTCTTTTAATAATTTTCAACACCTAACTTTTCATACCTGAGCTATGATGTTAGCATCAAAGGTCACAACAGTACAATAGAATTCCCAAACAATAAAAGAGGAAAATTGTATTGGTTGAGAAATATGAGTCATCACAAACACAAATGAATAGATTGAATACCACCTTCCCATTTAGGATAGCAAAAATATTAGACTGAAAGTTTCAGTTTACATACCGTCACCAGTTGCTTCAGTTCTCCTTCAAAGATATTCAAGGATGATGGCCCATGTGTGGAAGCCAATGGATGCTTATAGGTGTCACGCCTATTCTCATCGACTGCATATGGTTTCTTCCCATACTTAAGAACAGCCTTCAGAACGGAAGCTGCAAGCCAAGAGTAAAATAACATAAATTCACCAAGTGATTCTGCACAATTGAATTGATAAAGAAAAAAGGAGAACAAGAAGGAAGAAGCCAATCACACAATTTGAACTGCAAACCTGGAAATTCATTTTCCCATTCAGATACCCAAGTAGCATATGTTTCACTGCCATGAGACCCATGAGAGGTTCGGACCAGAACATCTGCAGGCTGATACTTGTATGAATGGGTTCTTCTGAGATTGTAGCCAGTAGACAAGTTGGGATTATCCCCTCCAGAGGCAAGAGTTGCCTCTGATGAACATTCAGGACCAACACGATCGAAAGGAGACTTCTCAAGTGACTTTTTCAGCTTTCCTGGTGGTCTGCCTCTCCTAACAATTTTCGGTTGAGGTTCGCCATCATCACTATCTTGCCTCAAGTTTTCAAAGTCCTTCTTAGCAAGCTCTTGAATGGATCGCGCCTACGAGCGTAACCATTACCTTCAAAATTTGGCAGATAGAACCCTCGGAATAAGAAAAATAAAAAATTTGGTACAAAGTCAAACCTGTCGGAAATAAATAGTATCCGGGGAATTGTACTGCATTGCATTTGAACATATTAGGAAAACATCTTTCTGCACAAATGAAATTGTCACTATTTTAATTTCGGATAAAATATTTGCTATCACGAAAGGAAAACCAAGAACACAGCAAATAAAGTACAACATACGTACAAGAGGCAGCATCATAAAAAGACCATTAGGGAAAAAGAGGAGCAAGATGAATCAATTTAGTGATGGTTCCAGATAAAACTACTTTATAAACTCAAATATCACCATAAATGTTTTTGACGAAATTTTAGAACTAATCCATGTTGCCCTACATTTACTTAAGTTAATCCCAACACTGAACATTCAATGGATGAATAAATACCATCAAGCAAATTATTAACCACACACAGCCAGATCTAGATGATGCAGAAAAATACAAATTGATTTTTTTTGCAATTACGTCCTTACATCCACGATGCCCATCTGTCCATCTTGAAATAAAAAAAAAAGCCTTTAAATTTCCACTGACTTCAGTACTTCTCATCTTATTCCTTCTTTTCTACCTGATAATGTCCTATCAAGCTTAATTAATATGTTCGTTCCTGACGCAGTTAGCATTTTGGTTGCACTGTTTCTCACATTTTGCACAAGATTGACACAAGCCTCAATTGAATGTTCAACTACTGTCTAATGGTGATTACCAATAAAGTGGTCTATGCAGAAACAACCAAATGAGCTTTCGGAGGTAAGCTAACTGCATATTAAGAACACCCCTTACAAATGTTGGTAAGCTAAAGGTGGCAGACTGAGAATTCAGAAAAACTGCAAGAAAGACAAAGGCAAATCCGAGGATTTCTGCCTTCATGTGAATCGCAACAAGCAATCCAAACAGAAATAGATGAAGGCTTCATTAAAAAAAAGTTCATCATGATAACAGTTGTTATGTTTTGTATAAAAACAGTGGTCGGGTATTAATTTTGTACAGCTCTTTTGTACACGTTGAATCAAGAATTTGGCAACAGTATCAAAGAGTTCCACTCTTTATCTTATCCATTGGCTACTATGTCATTTCAATGAGAGTTGTTTTAAATTTCAGACATTTTTGACAGCTAGGTGATTCAGTGTGAAACTGAGAGGAAAACACAGATCCACCTGGAATTAAAAAAGTCAAAGAAAGCAAATGCTTTTCAGGTTGTCCATCTCATGTGGGCTTTTGCACAGGCTCAAATGGTCATTGAAGCAATTCATTTCAAGAATACTTCATATATTAAAATAAGAAGTGAATATAACTTAAAGCCAACCTCAAATTGTTCCAAGCTGACATAAACTCCTCCATCTAGCTTTTTTCTCACAGTTGAAAAGTCCATAGGATGCTCAATGATGTCATGGTAATCAGGAAGCTGTACCAAAATGAGTTCAATATCACATTAGTAGATGCTTATCTAAAAATTAGACAGAAATGCAGCATTGCCAAGGAATAAAGTGCACCTCTTCAGGATCCACAGGCTCAGAGAACACTGCATAAGTATCCTTTCTGTGAGAAGTTGGTTAAAACAAGGATCAAAATCCAATTGAAAGCAACTAATCATAACCAGTTGAAAGAAGATTAGGAGAAAAGAAAGAACTAAAGAGGAAAACATCTAAGCAGCTAAACATCACCCACTTTTGAAGCCTGTCAAGAATGAAGACCAACAACTTTTTGTCTGGCAAAGGAGTCGTGGGGCCAGGCTCCACCGGTGACTCTGTAGACATATAAATGCCACAATTTTAATTAATTACTATAAGCTTTTTGAAAATTCCCCCAAAAAAATGTCTTTACATGAATTTTCAGTATGATCAATACCATGAAGGGTGTCCGTCGCTTTCGTAGCCTTTTCACCCTGCAGAGAATTAATCCAACAAAAATTATGCAAACCCAAAAAATAAAAAGGAGAGAAATATTATTGCTATCTTCAGTGATTATTGAAGAAACAAAGAGAGAAGTTACAGTAAAAGTCGAGCAAGTACAACAGGGAAAAAAATAACTGAGAATTATTAAAGAAAAGACAAATTTAAGCTTTTTCAGACAAGAAGGTCTGTGCGTCTATTATTTTGGGCACATCAAGGCCAGATTAAATACAAAGAATCAGTAATAAAATATTTATATATGGAAAATTTATTCACTACTATATCAAATAAAGAAAAAGCTGAAACCTCAAACCCACCAATTCCTAGATTTCCCGAAAACAATAAATTCTTATAATTAACATGGGGGGGGGGGGGGGGGGGGGGGGGGGGGGGGGGGGGGGGGGGGGGGGGGGGGGGGGGGGGGGGGGGGGGGGGGGGGGGGGGGGGGGGGGGGGGGGGGGGGGGGGGGGGGGGGGGGGCGGGGGGGGGG